>JAQFVV010006287.1:3197624-3498216 GCA_028023455.1 Epiperipatus broadwayi | reverse complement strand
ATTTTTATCTATGCCCTCTGTGAATAAACATATTAGAATTAGCTGTTTTGAGATGCTGGATTAATACATTTATTTGTGAAGTCAAAAATTTCTTAACATTAGAGGTGATTTGATATATATATATGTTAAAACGAAGATTTGCACGGGTTAAATATATAAAATACATATTTTGGGGGATCATCCGTGTTAAAAACTTTTAATACCAATACACTGATGTTTCTGACTTTGTCAATGTCACAAGCCATCCGACAGAGTTATAAAAAGGTAGAAAGATGGTTGTAGAGGCGCTACAATCACTGGTTTGAATAAAACATTAAAAAATCCTGCATTAACAGTAAAAATGTTAAATTTTAAGAATGTTTTTAAAGAAATCTTTCCATAGGAGGAAATTTGCACATATCATCTAGTTCTTATTGATACAATCTGGCCTTTTAAGCTTATCTCAATGGCTTCTCTGATTTTGCATTGCTAGAGATTATCACATCTGGATATGATCCTGGTACTAGAAAAATCTATTTTATGACCTGAATCTATAGTATGGAGTGAGAGTGCTGATGATGCTGAGTGTTGTTTAACTGCATTAGCATGCTCATCTCTCCTAACACTGATGCGACGATTACTCATACCTATGTAAGAAGCTTTACAATTTTTACATGAGATTTGATAGACACCATGAGATTCAAAAGGGATTGAATCCTTAGGCTTGGTTATTATATTGCTGATCTTTTGATGAGCAGAAAATGCTGTATCTATATTATAGCGTTTTAATATACGTCCGATACTGTCTGTAGTTCCTTTTACATATGGAACACAAATAAGATAGCTGACTTATCATCTTTCTGTTTCCTATTTTGTCTATTTTGGGCTTGAAATAAGGCTTTTTTTATAAATTTGTAATTATAACTATTTGCTAATAAAACACTATTAATATGATTTATTTCTTCTTTCAGATGTGTGTCATCTGAAAGAGTAATTGTTCTATTTAAAAGAGTTTTGGCTACAGAAACTATCTGAGTTGGGTGATGATGAGAATGGAAATGTAAATATCTGTCTGTGTGTGTATCCTTTCTGTAAATAGAAAAAGATAAACTATTTGGTGTTCTGATGACTAGAACATCAAGAAAAGGGAGTTTCTCATCAGACTCTGTCTCCATTGTAAATTTAATATGAGGATGCATATTATTTAAATGTAAGAAAAAATCATCTAATGTATTTTTTTCCATGTTGCCATATGACAAAAGTGTCATCTATGTATCTGAGCCAAATGAGAGGTTTTAAAGATGATGATTCTAAAGCCACGAGTTTCTATATATTCCATGAATAAATCAGCTATTACTCCTGAGATAGGTGAGCCCATAGAGTACCAAAAACTTGTCTGTAATGCTGTCCATTGTATACAAAATATGTATTTAAGAGACAATGTTTAATCAAAGCAATAATATGGTCTGATCTGGTAATGAGATTATATTTAAAGCTTCATCAATTGGAATGTTTGTAAACAAAGACACGACATCAAAACTGACCAGAATGTCACTAGCATTCTGGTCAGTTTTGATGTCGTGTCTTTGTTTACAAACATTCCAATTGATGAAGCTTTAAATATAATCTCACAACGTTGCAATTTACCAGACCATATTATTGCTTTGATTAAACATTGTCTCTTAAATACATATTTTGTATACAATGGACAGCATTACAGACAAGTTTTTGGTACTCCTATGGGCTCACCTATCTCAGGAGTAATAGCTGATTTATTCATGGAATATATAGAAACTCGTGCTTTAGAATCATCATCTTTAAAACCTCTCATTTGGCTCAGATACATAGATGACACTTTTGTCATTCCGATAACATGGAAAAAATACATTAGATGATTTTTTCTTACATTTAAATAATATGCATCCTCATATTAAATTTACAATGGAGACAGAGTCTGATGGAAAACTCCCTTTTCTTGATGTTCTAGTCACCAGAACACCAAATAGTTTATCTTTTTCTATTTACAGAAAGGATACACACACAGACAGATATTTACATTTCCATTCTCATCATCACCCAACTCAGATAGTTTCTGTAGCCAAAACTCTTTTAAATAGAGCAATTAATCTTTCAGATGACACACATCTGAAAGAAGAAATAAATCATATTAATAGTGTTTTATTAGCAAATAGTTATAATTACAAATTTATAAAAAGCCTTATTTCAAGCCCAAAATAGACAAAATAGGAAACAAAAAGATGATAAGTCAGCTATTAGGATTTGTGTTCCATATGTAAAAGGAACTACAGACAGTATCGGACGTATATTAAAACGCTATAATATAGATACAGCATTTTCTGCTCATCAAAAGATCAGCAATATAATAACCAAGCCTAAGGATTCAATCCCTCTTGAATCTCATGGTGTCTATCAAATCTCATGTAAAAATTGTAAAGCTTCTTACATAGGTATGAGTAATCGTCGCATCAGTGTTAGGAGAGATGAGCATGCTAATGCAGTTAAACAACACTCATCATCATCAGCACTCTCACTCCATACTATAGATTCAGGTCATAAAATAGATTTTTCTAGTACCAGGATCATATCCAGATGTGATAATCTCTACCAATGCAAAATCAGAGAAGCCATTGAGATACTTAAAAGGCCAGATTGTATCAATAAGCGAGATGATACGTGCAAACTTCCTCCTATTTGGAAAGATTTCTTTAAAAAACATTCTTAAATTTAACATTTTTGCTATTGGTGGGATTTTTAATGTTTTATTCAAACCAGTGATTGTAGCGCCTCTACAACCGTCTTTCTACCTTTTTATAACTCTGTGGATGGCTTGTATGACCAAGTCGAAACGTCAGTGTATTGGTATTAAAAGTTTTTAACACGGATGAACCCGCAAAATATGTATTTTATATATATATATTGTAATGGCAACTCTTCAGTCTATAAGGACAGCATACAAATGGAAATCAATTTTCCTTAAAATTATCTAACTTGTTAAACATTAAATATATTTGATTACTAATATAAGGGTTATTAAAAGTGAGACTCAGTCTCCATTCTCTATTTGAACAATTGTAATTTGCAAATTATTAATGCTATATTTTAAACTGTTAACATATTAACATCCATTCTTAACATATTAACATCCATTCTGAATTTTCAATAGTGCTAGCAAAGGAAACTTTATAAAGACCAAAATGCCAAAAGAACAACTGGATTTATGCTGTTCTTTATTATTTGATGTCATATAAAAGTATTATTGATTCATATCCTGCAAGCAAATAGCTTATTTTTGTTTAGATTCTAGGTGCTTTAAGCTATGCTTGTTTGATATTTACAGAAGGGCTGTTAAAAGTGAAATTCAATCTCATTCTGTATCTAAACAATGGTAATTTCAAAATTATTAATACCATATGTAAATCTGGTTAATGGATAATATCCACTCTGAGTATTTAACATGATAGCAAACAAAGCTTATAAAGATGTAAAACTAAAAGATTAGGTAAATTCTATTCTTTATCGTTTGCTTGCTGAATATAAAATGATTTATTCATGGTTGCAGGGAGGTAGTTGACTTCTATTTGAATTTCATATTAAGGATTTTAGCTTTTATCTATATTTAAAAACAAAAAGTGCTATAAATGAAAAATAATCTAAAGGTTACTTAGAATTTATGCAAATAAAAAACAACTATTAAATTAGAACAATATGGTCTGTTGTTTTCTTTAGTGTTTTGATAAGGAGTGTATTTGTTTGACAGTCATGAGCTTAGACAAGTGACTACAATAATGGGAAAATATGATATTTAACATATACATATTTTATCGTAAAATGAGGGGGGGGGGGTAAATACAGTATATATTAAAATATAAACTGGCATATTTTTTAAAAAAATTCATACATTAAAACTTGTTAGTTTATTTCCAGGTGTTGAGTTGTAAGAGTGATTATCTTTTTTAACATACACACATATATGTATAACAGGATTATTTGATCGCTTTAATTTAAGGCTGCTTCCTCAAATTACGATGTTAGAAAGCAGCATAAACTAAGATTTTTCCCATCACTCTTTATTATGAATTGCAGTATTTTATCCTTTTTGCTTTACCGTCAAGATTGAATGAGAACTTCAGAAACTCTGTCTGCCAAACTCGGTAATTAGTTTGATCATCAAGTTTCTAAATGCGCAGGTAGCGAAGTCACTCAAATGCTTCTGATTTATTGTGTAATATTCTCTAAATAAAAACAAGATGATATTTCAGAGGTTAAAAATAATAATAATAATGCAAAACATAAGGTGATTTTTGCTTATTGGGGAGAAAAAAGACTGAGTAGTTTATTCTTTTTTTTTAAAAAAAAAGAGTATATATATATGTCTAAATAAAATAAATCATAAAGTTAGTCTAATAAAAAAATGTTTTACATTGTATCTCTAGAAATGATTAAGAATCATTACTAAAAAAAAAAAGAATTACAATAATAAACTGTATATAATAATAATATTTAAATACAGGTATATTTTCAATACTGAACTTAATGTCATTAGAAGGGATTTGAAGTCAGACTTTCAATCTCCCTATAGCTATCCACTCCATGTTATACAACGGATACATATGACGTCATGAATGTCATTGATTATAATTTATTTCCATCAAGTTATGATACAGTCAAGTTACCGTTATTCCAGAAGCTAATAATACATAATGGAACTTGAAATAAATTTAAAACCATTATTCCTGATGGAGGTCAATATGACCCTAGCTCTATTACTAGATTTCTATGAAAAACTGATCAGAAAAGTCTAAAAAAAATAAATAAAATTATTCCTCACCAAGTCTAAAAACTACATTACTTGTCTAATGCCACATCATCATATGAAAAAGATAAATGATCTCCAATATACGTATTTCGTCCAGCACTCAACTGGTCCAGAGATCATCATCTCACCCACACATATATAATCAGTATTCAGTTTATATGAAGATAGCAAATAACAAACAGCCACTTAAAAATGGGTATAGTCATTCCAATTCTTAAAAAAAAAAGGAGGGGGGAGGGAGGAGATTATTCTAAAAATAAGTTTTATGGTAACTATACAAACCAATATGTAAACTACAAGTCCAGGTATTTAACATGCCGATCCAATTTTCTGTTTACTTGTCAATTTACAATGCTGTCTTAATTTCCCAGCAGAAAGTTTTTCTTTCTGAAATAATTCAACGCCATGTCTAATTGTAGCTCTCCAATGTATTTTATTCTCTGGCCAATATCTTTCCAATTAAAACAATTAGCATTGCACTTCTTTAAAATGTATATGAGATAATCTTTATAACTCGGATGGGGTCTATCCTCCTATGAAACCTATGTTCAAGTTCACTATAAAATACTCTTTGTTTCACTTGTCCAAACTGACAAGGGATGATTTTACAATAGTGAATTAAATAGTATCACATCCTGCAAGTTGAAGAACATATTGATTGGTTTTATGATCTTGCCATTGCATTTTTACAATTTTATGATGTGTCCTTAAATGAAATTTTTTTAATGTCTTTATATTGTGCCATTAGGGTGTCCAAGTATCACATTCATACAATAAATTAGATAAAATAACAGCTTTGTATAAACTATATAAGTCTGTAAGAATATATTAAATCCTAAATTCATAAGCATATGTAAAAAAAATAAATGAAATAATTTGTGTACTAAGTATATACCGCTATCCCCCCCCCCCAAAGTCAAGTGCCAAGATTAATAATTTTTATTAGTCATTCATTAGACTAGAGATTCTCCACTTAATATTTCAGTAGTGTAATTTTCACTACACCAAGTAGTTTGTGTCAAAGTTGTGAGAGCAGTAAGTGTGACACCTATCAATTGAACTGTAGTCATTTGCTATCTATATATACTGAACAATGACAAAGATATGTGTAAAAAAATGTGATCTGGGCCAACTGTTGTGTGCTGGTTCAGCATGAAATGTGCATTTTGGAAATCATATCATTTGTTCCACATCTTTGGTCCTATGTTTATAATTACACCCCTCCACAAGGTGTTAAAGGTGGATAGAAACCAGTCCCTATCTTATGTAATAGTGTGAAAATTATACTACAGAAATACTAAATGCCAATCTTTTTTTTAATTATTATATTACTTATTTAAATATTTTTGTTGTTGTTGTTCTTGTCTAATGATTCATTAGAGTTTATATTGTAGCTCTAAAATTGAGAAACTAGAATAAGCTATGTTAAAAGTGTGGCAAGCTGCTAGTCATATCATCTGCTTTGGGAAAACACCACACATTTAATGTTTTATGTGTACAAATTTTAATGCTAATATTTTCAATTTATGAAACTGGTATTTTATTATATTAGTTTTAAAGATGCATCTTAATGATCATTATTTTATAATATTCCTCTAAATTTGAGGGAATAAATTGATGAGGTAGAAAGTAATGCCATATCACATTGAATGATGACCCAGTTTAATCCCTTGATTGTAGAGTGAAGCCTAATCACCCAGTTCGTCTCTGGGCAGAAAGCTTTAAAATTCAAATTAACAAGTCCTCAGAAGATACTGTGACATTCAGCACCAAAAATGATGGGGTGAGCCTCAATTAAATTTGCCACTCGATTACAGAACCAAAACACACAAGACAGAGAGATAAGTAATTGCCACAAAAATAATTGTAACTCTATGCAAAATCAATTTTTTACTTAATTATTGAAAATAATCCTAATAAATTTCAATACTATTTAATATTCAATATTTCTGTTTCTTAATTGGAATATTAAAAAGCATCAAAATTTTTGACATATCACTGTGGTATAAAAAATTAAATTTTATTTTCTTTATATATATATTCTAACCTTCATTTCTATTACAATTAAATCAATCCCGGAAATCTATTTCTATTAAAGAGATTCGGACGCTTCCGTCTAGGACGGGTAGCAAACCCTATATTTTTATCTAATATAGCTCGACGTTTGGTTAGTTATAATAATTCAGCTACAGCGATATGCAGTTCAGACAGAGATAGAATTAAAAAAAAAATTATCATTAATAAAATAAATTTAAAAGGAAAATTTAGAATAAACTAACATTCTTTCTCTATCCAAAACACATTCTCTGAGCTGTAAGTACTTGCACTGTTCGACAATGATGATGATGACTTCATGTCATTGTTAATATTACTGACTAAAATAAAACATTCATTAATTTGCCAATATGATCTCAATATTTTATTATTATACAATCAGAAGTTTCAATCTCTTTAGCCATGCCACGCTTGTAATATTGATCATAATGAATCAATTCTTAATTTAAGAGCACTTATAATAATGACACTAATCTCAGGGTTCTCTGTTATTTTTAAAGAAAAATGCTCGGCAGTATTGTGTTGTCGCATATGACTGACACTCTGGTCGGCTATAGGAAACATTTACCTTATTAAATTCCAGGTGTCTTCATCCACATATCAACTATTATAATATTTAACGAGATGATAACCATATTCAATAACAACGCATAATTTTGAATAATACAGCCATTTTATCCAGAATCTCAGTCGGAATGATGAAAAGACAAGGGTGCTTTTGTGTCCTTCCATCATCCATGACAACACAATAATTTAACTAAGATTTATTACTTAGACACTTCACTTAAATGTGTATGGAACAATGTGCAACCAAAACTTACTAGTTTGGGAATAAAGTGATTTTACACACACATAAAATAAAATATCTTGGTCTGAAGTTTCCAATTCCATAAATAATTCTTATTGAATTAAAATATAATGAAATATTCTGATCTGCTTACAATTGTCTATCTGGTGTATTGAATTTAAGATTTCATAAATTATTTTGGACTCAAGAAAGTATTGCAAGTATTATGCCAATACACTTTTATTTAGCACACAAGAAAAATGACTCAAAACAACTTGTAACAAGACTATAATTTATTATTAAATTTTAACAAGATTATAATTTATTATTACAGTTTAACAAAACTATCCTTTATGATTAACATAATAAACAAACATATACAATTTATTCGATCCCATATGGATAAAACAAAATATAACTAACATTAATTCGTCTATACTTTTAGACTTGGATTCGAACTACTTCTTCATCTTCTTTTTACATTTATGCAAATTGAATATAACAAATTAAATATTATTATCGATACATCAACTCATCCATTTAGTGTATCTTATATGAACGGCTGCTTAACTTTATTAACTAACTATTTGTTTTAAAATAAAAATAATCTGATTCTAGGCAAAGCGTACAAACGATTTTTATTATCATATCTTTAACTAAATGATAGCTTTTATTTAGATAACTTATTATAATTTATGGGTTATTTATCAGAAGTTACACTTATTATTTTAATGTTTACCTTAATAACAACTGAAGTTGTTATACACACTGTATTCCTCAGTATAAGTTATATTGTGAGTGCTAATTAATCATTAACCCGAATTAAACCTAGTATTTGAACCCTCCATTGGCAAATAAAAATTTCTAAATCACGCAATTTTAAACTTACTCTCTCCATTGACTTACGTGTGGATTACCAGCACTATTCCGCTGCACAATCCAGACATTGATCATATATACTAGCACGCTATTTATACTAAATGGATCGTGAGGAATTAACCTCCAATATACCCGTTATCTTGCCATAACTTTCTAAACAAAACACAATATTCAACACCTTCCGTGGTGGAATTATCTCTATTTTCTCATGAGGAATATGGAATAACACCGAAGGTCTGTAGAGTTAACTACTACATTAAAATAGTTTGGTGGGTCCTTGCCTCTTACTTGGGCATAATAGGAACGCACACCAAATATAATCCTCTCCTGGGATTTTAACGAATGAAATACACTAAATACGATATAAATTACTGATCGCCCTAACTCTGAGAAGCGATCACTTGGGTTATAAACATACCCGAATACTAGATTTATCTATTCCCCTCATGGAAAATAAAGCTTTTGGGGAGATCATTTTCCATCCCACAAAATAGATACATTACAATTATTACTAATGCGAATATTAATCATATACTGATGATATATCGGGGCAAGATAAGCAAATACACTACTTACACTAAATTTATGATCCGGGGTATACTTAGATCAACGTCTGAAATCAATGGATAACACAGAATAAACCATAATAATTTTCACCTTTGCCAAAGAAAAATTCAACAAGTAATTGGTATTATAGTATCTTGAACTAAATCAAGTGAATGCGTTAATACAGAATAATTGGGAATAAGTTCCGCAATTAACATAGTATAAATTTGTTTCAAACTTTAAATAAGTAATATCTTGTATAGCACTTCTCTTTAATTACTTCTGATAATTTTGACTAGATATTTTACCTATTAAGTATCTAAATTTTTCTACTTTTACGCATCTAACATATAAATTTATATCCATAATGCATATCATAAGTAAACACATTTTATAAAAAAAAAAAAATTTTTTTTTTTCATGTCGAATATAAATTTAACCTAGAATAAGTATATGAAAACATACCTTTATGATTACAAGGTCATTTAAATATTACTTGATTATACAGCCTTTCACCTGTTGATATAAAAAAAATACACATAATTTTACAAATTAGTAAAAAAAAATCATTACTTAACAAGTGCTTATAATCTCACTGGAAAAATGTTTTTCCGTTGGGCAATTTATCTGGATGAAGAACTTGATCCATTCGTAGTTCACGAAGCAAATTTAAAATAAGAAACACATTTTATTATTTTATTTATATAAAAATTGCCTCCATTCTGGTGCAATTAATAAATTAGGCAAAGAAAACATAGCAGCGTTGGATGTTAACTCTTCCTTGAATTAACTGATATAATTTTTGGGATCCAAGAAAACAATACATATTTTAACATGACGAATATTTGACAATAGACGATCACATATACAATTCTCTTCTTTTTACTATTGGCAATACGTATCATTTTTAGCTAGCTGGCTTATGAATAAAATACTGCGCGAATTTTCCAAAATACTATTATTATAACGACTGCAGCTGACTTATGTGGATATAAAGTTTTAACGACTCCAGTTGATGTATAATATAACATATTATATTATAGTTATAATTAAGTCACTAATGTTTGTAGTTTTTATTCCTACTCTAGGAATTATAATTTTTCTTTAATAATGAATTCTCCGTAAAATGCACACATACAAATTTTCCGATATTTGCCTTGAGAAAATTTATATTTTCTTTTTTAAAAATATACAGGTGCATAAGTAAATATCCTTTATCACTACTATTATTTTTAGATAATTTTCAGTGAATAAACATATTTTAACATGGGGAACTTACATTATTTTCACACGCAGACAATTTCTTTTAGAAAGAGCGCGAA
Organism: Epiperipatus broadwayi; assembly: GCA_028023455.1. NCBI lineage: Eukaryota > Metazoa > Onychophora > Udeonychophora > Euonychophora > Peripatidae > Epiperipatus > Epiperipatus broadwayi. The sequence continues at coordinate 3,487,811 of JAQFVV010006287.1, read as the reverse complement.
ATGTTTCTCGTTAACTTCCTTTGGCTTTTATAATATTTCTTTTAATTATAATTTTTCTTTTATACCATGAAAAGATTATTAAATAAGGTAAAGTTAACAAATAATTGTTTATTTCCTGGAAATTACTTATATTGCTTAATTTAAATATAATGACGCTTTCCGTGATTACTGTAGTCAATACGGTCATTTTGAACTTTAGCATACGATAGTATATTTTTGCGTATAAAAAGCTTTAAATAGGTAGATGGCCACAGAAAACAGAATATCTTATCAAATAGGATTAGCAACGCATGATATTATTAAAAATTTACTGGACTTATATTTATTTCTGCAATTAAAAATAATAAAAAATTTGTTACCGAATTTCAGTACTGCTTCCTCCTTGTAAAACTAAAGTCAGACTAAACTTTCTTCAAAATTTGGCGGTCTTCTTTTAGCGACCTCTTACAGAAAAATAATCATTTAATTATACATAAACAAAGGAAAGGAAAAAAAAACTTATTACAGTCATATATTTTTCCGTATGATTTAAATGAATTACAAAGTAATTTGACAAATAATGAAAAATAATAAATATACTTAATTAATAATTAGTGATGTATATTTCTTTTAAATATGATTTTCTACAAAATAAATTATCAGAAGTTATTGTGCGTTATGATAAGATACTCGTCTACTCTCCCCCTCTACCCATCCAAAATCAATTACTGTTTATAATATGTGTTTTTATACTATATTAAATTGCTCTTATTGTTAATATTTTAATTAAATTATTCATGCTCTTCTTCAAAACGACCTTGGATTACCAAATTTTTTAGTTATTTGCTTAAAACACATTAAAGTGAGTAAATAGCATACTTTATTAATCACTTAATATTATTACTATTTTATTTTTTTATTTTCTAAAAAAGGATAGCATTGTTTTTCTGTGGAAACAATGCCAAATAAACCAAGTGTCAATAACACTAGGTTACAATATATATATATATTCATAAAAAGAATATTATAACCAAGTGTCAATAACACTAGGTTACAATATATATATATATTCATAAAAAGAAAATTATTTCTAAGAGAAGTATATAATCTAGGTAACAAATGTTCTATTTTTTTAAATAGAATGTACAATTACTAAATACATAATACATGCAGATATGTGCAATTACTTGAGAAATCTTAGTGTGATATAACAAACAGCTGATAAAAATGTAAGATTGATCCAAAAACCATTGATAATTCAAACATATTAATGATTAGTTAACTTTGGAATAGTACCACATTTAGAATAAGTATAAAATTGCACTGACCGGCACTGATACTATTATAAATATTGTAAATAAAGGGCTATTTTTATTTGTGTAATTAGTGTTGGTAGTTTAGACCATTTTCTCCTGAAAATAATTCACTCTAGAAATGTGTAATTAAAAGTATGAATAACTGTTATGCAAATGAGATATAAAAAGGAACTCACCCTCAAAGTTTTGAGAGTTGGTGCAGCAGTGGCGTATATGGGAACAAAGCGCTGTTGAAAGTTAATGGCCTTTCTCATAAAGGGGAGAGAAAGTGTACTTAGAAAATATAGTCTAAATGAACTAAATGAAGTTGTGTTAATGTACTATTGACAATGGGAAGTGCTCATATTTAATGAACTGTGAATAATAGTAACGAGTGAAGAAATGTAGTAGATTCACTCTGCTTTCAGTTATCCCCAAATTATTATGGAGGGAAAAAATAATTATTTTTTGTTAATATTATAATTTCCATATATATTATTATTACTAGCAATTCAGCTTAAGAATAAGTTTTCTGAAATATAAAAATTGTTTGTTCATTTTATTTTAATGTCATGCTATCAGAGCTGGGCAGAGACCCCCTATGAATACAGCAGAAATGTACTGGATGCCATATATTTGAAACTTTTCTGTAAAAAAAAAATTATATACTGTAGTATATATCAAAAATACTATCACATGATTTGCTCATGTGCTTCCAAAAACATATGTCTTCACTTTACTTTAGAGCCATCTACTATAATCTTGAGTAATCAATGAACTTCAGATGGTTTGTACTATAAAAACCTCATCGCCAGACTACTTTTTGACTTTGGACATATCACTAAAAACTAGGATTCAAAGCTGAAACTAATGTGTTTATGTAAGACATTAGTTTGAACATATAACTTGATACTGATATAGATAGATTTACAGTTGTGAATGAAAAGGTAAAATGTGTCCTTAAAAGAATCACATGTAAAAATGTATTAAAATAAATATAGCACAAACAGGTCTGTGCATTATCTTATCGAATGTATCAAAGCAAGTGCAAACATGAAAAACCGTTGCATGTTTGTACTTGTGGTGGGATGAGATGATATTCGATATTAACAGAATCTATCAATCTTGTACATTAGTTTGAATAGTATAAAGAAATAAAAGATGAGTGCTAAGACATAAATACATTAGTTCCAGCTTTGAATTCTAATCTTCAATGCAAAGACAAAAGACAATGCTTTAGAGATGGTAATTTTATGTATACTATAACATCTGATATTCGTTGCTTACTCAAGCTCACGGTAGAAGGCTCTATAGCAGTGGTCTTCAACCTTTTCACCCCTGCGGCCCGGTAAAAATAAGGATAAGATTTCGCATCTGGCAGAAGTTTACAGATAAATTTTCTTAAAGATGTAACCTGCTTAGCCTTAGATAAGCATAATTGTTATAACTGACCAAAACAGCATACTAGTTAATGTGTATAGTAATGGTGTTGCTTATCTTCACATGTTGAACACACTTTCTCAAGTTGCGCAGTCATATTGCTACAGAAAACATACAATAACAATCATTCTCATTAATGTGCTTGCATTTTATGTTTATTATTTCATTGTTAAAACATGCAAGAATAAAATGTTATTCACCTGAATGTTGAAAAAGTCAAAAGTTTTGATCTTATTTTATTTTTTTGGGGAGGGAGGGGAGTCGAAAAATACTTTGTCATCAACTGAGACAAAAGATAGACACCAAAGTTATTTTTTGTTTATTTTTATTTTTAAAAAAAGTTAACAGAAATTGGTTTTAAAAATAAAAGTTTTAGTATTTTAGCGGTATACAAATAAAGCCAAAAAAAATATTGCCTTATAGGCCAAAAAAAAGTGGGCGTATTTTTAAACAAAAAAAAAAAAAAAGAAAACGAAGCTTGAAAAAGTCAAAAGTTTTGATCTTACTTTATTTTGGGGTGGTGGGGGTATATTGAGAAATACTTTGTAAATGTTAGAGACAGAACTTATTTTTTGGTTTTTATTTTTAAAAAAAAAGGTAATAAAAATTGATTTTCAAAATAAAAGTTAAAGCCAAAAAAAAAAAAAAACCACTAAAAATGAAATATTAAAAGAGAGAGTAGAAAAAATTTAAGAGATCAAAAAAAGTCACATTACATTTTATTGTTTTAACAATGCTGACAAGCAGCCATGATTGGCTATCAAAAGACAACCGGAGTTTGTATAATAAAAAACTTTTTCTACCCCCCCCCCCATAAACATCTGTGATAAATAGAAAAACAAATTAATTTATGTATGATTGATTAGATTTTGTTTTTGTTCTGTTTCTTTTTTATTAATCTGGAAAAAAATGCGATGAAAAAATAAATAAAAATTGTTCATATTAATTAAAAGTTTAAAATCATATTATTTTGTTATTATAAACTTTCTTGCCAGTCTAGCTGTGGACCAGCAGAAAACTTCTGCGGCCCGGTGTCGGTCCACACTCTGGTGGTTGAAGACCACTGCTCTATAGTAAAGTGAAGAGAATTGTAGAACATACGTAAAAAAATATACTTTTTTGAAAAAAAGTGTATTCGTTAACCAAAAAAAAAAAAAAAGAAAAGAAAAGAAAGGCAGCAATTAATTAAGAATTAAGTCTTGAGTTTTATACCATTTTGAGTTTCTTTTATATTTATCTTGTGTAAAACAAAATCTTAACAAAAATTGTAATAATAATATCAATGATTTATTTATAGATTGTATAACCTTTATGTGTATAAACTGTAAACAATTTAAGAAGTACCAAAAAAAAGAGGATATTCATTATTTTTTTTATGGGATACCGAGTCCCAATATTTTAATAACCTTAATACAAATAAATATTTCTCAATTTGAATCCAACAATTTAAATAATTTTCTATTTTTTCTCTGCGAATATTTGATTTAACCTTTCTTGGAAACTTTGGAAGAAATATACTGTATTTATATAATAATAAATTATCCATATTTTTTTAAAGTACTAGTCTAATCTTCTTACCTTGTAGCAAATGGGGGTGAATATTGGTAATAAAGATAAAATGTAACATTCCACATAGATACTGTGTGGAATCAATTAATATTGTTGGTCATATCCACAAAGACTAACTAAAATTAAGGAATTAAAATGCTTTTTGCTAGCACTCATTTTTTTAGTTAGTTTCTAAATTACTTTATAACAAAAATCCATATTCAAGAAAATATATAACAAATAATTTTATCAAAAAAAAAAAACATTTCATAAGCAGAAAATATAAGTTTATGCAGAAAGAAACATTTTAAACATAATACATAAACTTTCTGATTACATTTTCAATCATAGACACTTAAATACAGTCTCACATAAGTATGCATTTAAGTGTCCTTTATGATTTAGTGCAGCAGGAGAGTGGCAAACTATTCTAGAGATGCCAGACTTAATTTTCAGTTACATTTTTAAAAAAAAGTTTTAGTCTGGTCGATTAAAATGTTAAGTGCTTTGCTATAATAAATATCACATAATCTCCAAAGTAATTAACTAGCCATACAATTATTTATTATTTGAATTTTAACTAACCATGATATGTTTTTAATATTTACTTTTTAAATTTATTTAATTGCAACTACAACAGATTTCTTAAACCCATTGCATACATGCTTTCTTATTCTCTCTCTAAAAGATAATTTGAGATTTCATTACTATCATTACTTTTGCCTGCTCTCATATTAGCAATGGTGTGACTATCATTTGCACTAAGATGTAAAAATCCACATTCTTTGCCTTTTAAGATTTTTCTTTCAATCTATAAAATATATTCTCAATCCTTTACTTTTCAAGAGATCAGATAAAATAAGATTCTTTTAGTATTTGATTTATCCACTACATAAAACTACATATGCTTAACAATAACTCCCAAAATAACTGATAATAAAATGTCTGCATATATTCTTGAATTTATATTCAGTAAAAAAAAATATTTATCCCCAACCCTCCTCAAATATAAACTATTTACTAATATATATATATATATAGTGAAGTAATAAAAGATATGTACAAAAGCAATAATAAAAGAAATTCCAGAAATACAACCAACCATTCATGGGAGCAAATATATCAAATAAAAACAAGCATAAAATGTGCATTATACAAAAAAAAAAAAAATGCAAAAGATAGTAAAAATTATTATCAATCTTGACTAAATGAATTGACTGATATCCTTTACATGAATCCAGAAAAATTGGGTTTTTTGTTAAGTTTTTGCTTTTCTTTTCATGTATTTTAAAACTACTATTATCTATCACAATGCTCTCTTTTTATTGCATATTATTTAGCAATAAAAATTCATAGTTAATATTTTAATGCAAACAACATATGTGAAGAGACGTTACACTGACTATATAAAAATAGTGAAGCCATGTTAACTGACAAAATGAATGTGATGGACTACTAATACAATCTTTAATGTTACAGCATGGTCTGATGATATAATATGAAAATAATGAAGCGTAAAAACTTAAGACTGAAATTTATGCTTTGATCTGCATGCATTTTATAAAGCATAAATGTTGATAATAAAAACCCTAAAGTGTATTGCTTTTTGATTATTATTCATTTTGGATTTGTAATTTCTATGTACTTTTTTATATTGATATAATTTTTTGATAAATAACATATATTCATATCTGAAATACAGGTTTGTTATATACCTGTATCAACATATGTAATATATAGGATATATGATCAGAGACTTTCACATGACCCACCACTCCCCATTCTATCTCATAACACTAATATACTTGAACACATATATGCAGAAAAGATAAATAATCACCAATATATGTATTTGATGCTAAACCAGGAATCATCAGTTGGTCCAGATTACCATCTCTACACATATATGCAATAAGTGCTCAGATATATATTAAGATAGCCAATCTTCATACTTTAATGGACAGGCTTCAATCCACTCCACACTCCAACTCTTCAACCATCCATCCAATTGAAAATCTGATGATGGAATGCTCAAAGGCCACCCTGAGGCCAAGATTCTCATCACATCCATGTTGACCTAAAGTTAATCTGACCCCTCATGTACAGGACGTAATCCATTTAATACATATACAAGGGATGGGCAGACATCTCTACTATGTAATAACTGAAATACAAGCATGTTAGATACCTGTATCAATAGATGTATCATCTTACACACATATTATAATCAGTGCTCAGTTTATATTAGGATGGAAAATCGTCAAACTTTAATGGACAGGCTTCAATCTTCTTCACCCTCCAACAGTGTTTTTGCTCACTACTATTACAACCATATATATATATGTGTGTGTGTGTGTGTGTTATTTACAGATAAATATATATTTGGTAATAAATTATTTTCATTGTTAAATATATTGTTTTATTGTTTTATTTAATATAGCCTTGTAAGTGCACATTCAAGAATAAATGCAAATACTTTTGTTTTTTATCTATTAATTATTTTGGAGAGCATTGGTAAGAACTATGTAGCTCCAACTAATGGGTAGATTGTATGCTAAAGGACTCCCAAAAATAAATGATAGATATATAAAAATGACAGTACATAAATGTATTTAAAATTATAGGTAAGAAGCAGTTTAATGATTGATTATCAAAATATAGAACATGTCAAGTATATTTCAACTACTAGCTTTAAGTACAACTTTGGCTTTACAATTCAAAATATTCCATACTTATTATTTACAAAATATGTGTGCTTTTGTATAATATATAGAATAGACATATTACTTTTATTGATATGATCAAATATTTAACTCAATTAATCAATAAGATCTATGGTATTATTTGAAATTAGTTGTTAATCCAGCAACATTTATTCAAATGAAAGGCAGTGTCATTATTAAATGGAAAATCTGAGTTATTTGGAATGAAAACTGGTGTTAAACAAGCTAAGTTAGCTTTGTTTTCAATTTTTATGGCCCTGATATTTGAAATTGCTTCATGAATCGGAATCAAAATGCAATACAGGTTTGTATAGTGGAATTTCATAAAAGCAAAAATAATAACTTCCTCATCCTGCTTTCATATTATATTATCCTTGCCAATTTAAAAGTTAAATCTACAGAATATGTATGTAATATTTTCAATACAATATACAAACACTTTGATTTAATAATGTCCAATAAAATCCCAGTCTTTTATCAACCAGTGATGGAGAAAAAAATATCTCAAGTTTTTTTAAATAGAAAGGTGAGATTGGATGTTAAAATGCAACACAGACTTCAATGTGCTACTATGATATATACCAATATATAAATACTAGGAAAGAGAGCAGTCATCATAATGAAAATCTGTTTAAAATAAAATTCTAAGAACCATTTTACATATTTTTCTAATATCTACAGTTGTGTGCATTTGAGGTAAAATTATAGCCATAGAAAAAAAATTTTGAAAAGTAAAATGAAACAAAGTTTTATACAAATTTATAATATTAAGATATATTTCATCTTTAATAAAATTTAAAGTTTATGCTTAAGATTAAAAGAAATATAATTTAAGAAAAATATTATTTGGGCATTAAAAAATTATTACTTGAAATAAGTACTGATTCAAAGTTATGTCAATAATAAATTAAATAATTTGTACATTTTATGCCATTTAAAAATTACAATGGGAAAAAAATATTCTTTTTTTTAAATAAATTAAAAAATAACAACTCAATATCTGAAGAACTTTAATTAAAAAATAAAAAGTAAAAATTATCTAATAAATGATATAGTGTTTTTTAATTGCAAATTATAGCCATGTAAAATATTTTATATTAACATTGTAATTTCATATAAATAACTCAAAAATGTTAATAAAAAAAGAATTATGTTGATCAATAAAAAAATATATAAAATACACTTAAGCTTAAATCTGTATCATATATAATATACATTTAATTAAATATTTTTATGGATTGTTATTCTAATAAAAAATTAAAATGACATTATATCCATGCAAACATAAATAACTTTTAGCTTTTGATGTTACCAATAATTATCAATTATTGTTAATTGACAATTCCTGAGGCTAAACAAGTTTTTTCATTTATTGAAGGTTTGTGTGTGTGTGTGTGTTGTGTGTGTGTGTGTGTGTGTGTGTGTGTGTGTGTGTGTGTGTGTGTGTGTAGATATGTTATTGCATGTAGTCATCAAGTCAACTTTAATTCATATTGATTGTATAAAAATAATTTAGGACTATTTTCTCTGCAACAAACTATTTTAAGATATTTTGCCATTGATATATCATACATTAATATCATCTCAAATCATTACTGAAGATCATAAAAAATAGTAATAAAACATTTAAAAATAAATAAGACTTAAAAAAAAAAAAAAAATACAAGGCAAAAAAATGTATAAAAAAGTAATAGATCATTCATGTGAAGGATTATTATATGTACAATGGACCCTCCTTCGTGCTTTCATTATTAGTTAGTGACAAAATATTTCATTACTTCATGCAATAGAAGCTTCATAAATAGAAAATTTACAAAAGAAAAATTTTCACATTCCATAAACTTAAAAAATATGCATGTTCACACTAAAAATGTATTAATGATTTTAAAACATTGTCAACAGTATAAGAACATACAGGAGATCACGATCAAAAATTATGATAAAAAAATAATCAGTAATAATCTAAAAGACTATATTTAAAATTTAAAAATACAAAAGATTGCTGCAAATAAAATTTAATCAAAGTTTTAAATTAAACAGTTTTCATTTTCTAAAAAAAAAATTTGAAAGTAGTTTAAATTTGAATGCAAATTATTTTTTTATTATTATTGCTTTTTATATATATGATGGTTAATTTTCTTTTTCCTTTAAGGATAATAGATGAAAACAAATGTTAAAGACTGACTAGAAATCAAAACTTCTTAACTAATTTTAATAAAAGATTCACCTGCAATACTTATACAATGATTTAAAAACAAAGCCCATAAATTTCCTGAAAAAATTTTTCTTGCCAAATATACATTATCAGTTAAATCCTTACCCCTAACAGTGAGCTCAATTGAGCCCCCCAAATGACTCGTAAAACCAAAATCTTGCATAAAAAATAAGCAATTACAACAAGTTCATATAGAAAAAAATTAATTTGTTGCCTTAATTTCAGAATATATAAAATCCAATTTTAAAAAAAAAGAAAATGGGTAAAGATATATAAAAGTATTTCAGTAGCTATAATTTTTTAAAAAATTATAACTTTTTCTTTGATGCTTCTTATGTAGCCAAATAATATTTCCTGAAACATGATTTGTTAATTTAAAATGAAGTATGTAGTAAAAATTAACTAATCATAATGGTGCACTTTTATGTTCTATTATCAAAGCTTTTTCATTTTTGTGATATCAAATCAATACAAATTAAATTTTTTTTAAAAGCATTATTAATTTTTTTAAAAAAAACTTTTTCACCAACTCTTCCATGTTTCTTCAAAAGCCCTAATGACAGTTTCATTTATACATGCAATATTTTATTTTTATATTTAAACTATTATTCTATATCATATTTTGATACTCTTTACATTATTTATTACAAATATAAATTTACAAATAAAAACATTTAAAAAGATATTTGAACATAGTAAAATAAAAAACATAAAGTACTAAAATGAAATACATAATGAGAACAAGAACTCTTTTCATACTGGATGGTGGTTTTCGCCAATTTAGAAAAAATATTGCAATAGTTATTTTTTATTTAAATACTATTTTTAAAATTGAAATGAATTTTTGTTTAAATATTAAAAAGCAATGAAATTCTGTTTTATTTAAAATTGCACTCATTATTATTAAAATTTTACAAAAACTTTCTGCACCAGCAATTATGAAAGCATTTTTTTTTTTCAGTGAATCAATCTCAACTTGTTTTTACCATGATTTTGATGTTATTTCATTTATGTTTTTTGGAAAAGACCCTTTCAAATAAAATCTAATTGCAATCACATATTTTTGATTTAAAATAAATATTTAACAAATATGTTATATAAATATGTAAATAAATTACTGAAAATTACATTTTTTTCTGAAATTACAAAAAAAACTCACTCTCAAAGCATGAAAGCATAAAATCTACCAACCAGTGGCACTGTTGGGTTCTTTCTCTTATGATACAACCAATCAGTGACATTGCGGATTCTTTCGAATTTCAAAATTACTAAATATTGATATCTTCAGATTGTTTTTAATCAATACTTTTAATTCCAATTTCTGCTGTTAAATAAATGTAAATTGGTAAAATAACATTATAGATGGCTGCAAAATAAATAGCCAAACAAAGCTGAAAGTAATAGCAGTGATATCTGAACACCTAGAACGTACTGAAGATATTCTGTTGGTCAATAGACTGTTAAAGCAATCATTTTCAAATTTATTTATTTTACATAAATGCAGCTAAACTAAATGAAAATTACATGAAATATAAGGTACAGTTAAGTGTTGTAATTTTAATAATATACATTAATTCTTTTTTTTTTTGCTGATACTGAATTTTTTTATGTTTACAATAAAAGCTGCCATTAATTTGATTATATCAGAAAAAATTATGACATTATATTGATTTTGAGCAAATAATGATATGTTAAACTCATGTTTTGTAATTGTTGATCAGATAAAGTTGATTATTAACTACATATTGCATAAAATCATTTTTTTCTCAAAATAATTTACAATTACAAAGATGGTATTTTACAATCATGCTGATTGTATTTTATGCTATAGGTAAAATAATGTTTGTAAAATTTTTAATCCATAAAATTGATTGAGCAAATATATTTAAGGTAATACACATATTTTAAATTTTAATACTAATAGACTTTGTTGTTATACATGATCAAAGTATGCTTTTGATTACTGAATGAAACAGGTATTTTTTTTTTTTGCTTTTAAAGACATTAACAATGAAAATTTTATTTACTTTAAATATTTCATTAATGAAAGCAATGATTGTCTTGGAAGGACATTAATGAAAATGAAATAAAATACATTAACAATACTACTGCATTGCAATTATTTGCTAGCAAAACCTAGTGGCAATTTGAGACAAAAGTTCAAATTATATTTTATTTTTTAACCCACTATTCTATAATAGATTTCAATACATTTAACTTCATTTATTAGAAATCTAAATTTACAAATAAAAAATATTCTTAAGAAATTGTATTTGAAGCTTCCAAATATTAAACAATCATGGCAACATGAAATACATTGAATTATATAAAGATAACAATGACTTTTTAACATTTCCCCCTATTGATTAACATGGTTAAAATCAAGAAGAATGTAAATTAACAAACTGTTTGTTGTTTGAAGTTTGATCCTACAATCTGAACAAATAATTAAAAATTAATCACAAATCTATCAAATACTATCATAAAATTAAAAATTGTATTTATAATTATTAAATTATCATAAAGATCTGTACAGCTGAATTTTGACAGCTTGTAAAGGTACATTTGTGGTTGTGATGTTTTTAACATATAAAATCATGTTTAATATAAATTTTTAAAAAGATATTTTAAAAAAAAATAAACATAAACATGAAAGGATTTATTTTACTATGAAAATATTTTGTAAAATTAATTATAAATATTTAAATAAAACCCAAAAAACTGCTATTTCTTTGCAGTTTGATCAGAACATTGAGGAGAGGGTGTCCAAGTTGTTTATGCTCTTAATTTTTTCACATTTCATTTTATTACCATCTACATCTAGTGAGAATTTAAATTAATAGTTCAACATTTTAATCTTAATATTAAAACTTTATTTAATATTAAGAATCAATAAATTGGGCTTGATTCATTACAATTTTAAGTTTATAAACAAAAAAAAATTCTAAAAAATCATAAATGAACTTTTCAAATATAAAAAAAAATATTAAAAAATGTGAAATATATAATGAAGCAATGATCTTACATTTACTGTTTTTTTTATCAAAATGCTATTGTAAAAAGAAAATTAATGACATTTTTATTGAATCAATTCTAAATTGAACAAATTATTATAAAGATACAACAAATCTGTTAAATACTTGTCTCAAATCAATAATTATATTTATATTTATTAAATTATAAAAATTTCAGAATCACAACTATTTGACAGTTGTTTGACAGAATGTCAAGATATCACTGCTTCTGGTATAACATTACTTCAAGTTTCTTAACTTGTATTTTTAAAAATGACTAACATAAAGTTTAAAATTATAATTATTATCCAGGATTTAAACTCAGACTTTCACATGACCCACAACTCTTAGTGCCATCTTATATTGCTGACCCACCTGATCACACACATGTTGAAAAGATAAATAATCACTAATATATGTGTATTTCCTGCTAAACCAGCAATTATCAGTTGGTCCAGATTACCATCTCCACACATATATACAATCAGTACTCAGCTTTATATTAAGATAGCCAATCATCATACTTTAATGGACAGGCTTCAAACTACTCCAACCCACAACTCTTCAGCCTTCCATTTCATTGAAAATCTGAAGATGGAATGTTCAAAGCACATCAGATTTTCAACAAAATTGAAAGCTGAAGAGTTGTGGGTTGGAGTAGTTTGAAGCCTGTCCATTAAAGTATGATGATTGACTAGCTTAATATAAAGCTGAGTACTGATTGTATATATGTGTAGAGATGATAATCTGGACCAACTGATGAGTGCTGGGTTAGTACGAAATACATATAGTGATGATTATTTATCTTTTCAACATGTGTGATTAGGTGGATCAGCAATATAAGATGTCACTGAGAGTTGTAGGTCATGTGAAAGTCTGAGTTTGAATCCCACATATATTACATATATAAATGCAAGTGTTAAGCCTGTACAATGTATTAATTATCGAGATAAATTTACCAAATTTTTATAGTTCAATTAACGAAGACTATCCACTATTATAGATTTTGCTCTTCTGAGCATTCATTCTACATATTTTTTGAAGTTCAGCACTAATATGACTCTAATATTTTTTCAGACAAGTAAAGAGCTGTAATGAAATTTCAAGATATCATTCCTGATGTATATATGCCAATCTTTGACAGAAGCATTATGATGATGATAGTTATCCTTCTGGAAATCTATTGGCAATTGGTTCAAAGTCTTTACTTTTATTAGTTGTCCATGACTATGACATAGTAATCCAAAATATATGACAACATAATCTAGCTGTTCTCTTAGCAATTGGAAGAAATTATTAACTTTGCAATTTTGAAATTCTATCCACTCAAATTCAGCTAAAAATTGTGTTCATTTCCAAATTAAAAATCCAAGTGATTAAATTTGTTTTCCTTTTACACAAATATCTGTTTTGAAAAGGCATTTATTAATTTTTTTCAAAAAATATTTTCCTTCATAATTATTTTTCTAGTTTTTCAAATATTTTCAGTGATTCATTTATATAGTATATGCTCTATTCCAATAAATCTAAGAAGGTTTATAGCACATTTTTTTAAAAAAGTATTTTTAAAATAATAATATTATCAAATTAAAAGTTATTTAAGCATATAATAAAATCTATAATTTAAAATATAATTTTATCATCGTTTTTAATCTTGTCTTTAGAATTATTTTTTTATTATTATTGTTTATTTTTCTTTAATAACAAAAAACATGGCTGTGATGGATTGTCACAATGTATATATAGTATAAAGAGTTCATTAAAGTTTATGATGTAGTTCTAAAATTGAGATGCTATAACAAATTATATTAAGAGATTGTTTACAATGCCTATCACAATGTTTGGTCATAACTGCTTTTTCATGATAATCTGTTGTATAATTACTCAATCTTCTTTAGGCAATGAACTTAATATATATTGCAATGGATGAGATAAAGAACATTTCATCTACTACTGATGATGATCCTTGGTCACTATTTTAAATATTTCTAAACAACTTTGTTGATGAAAGGTTATTTAATATAGCTGTGTTTAAATGGAAGTGGTATCAGTAATATTATAGTGATGATTGACCATTTAAAATACTAACAAAAATCACATGGCTGCTGGAGAGTTGCATTAGATCCTAAGACCTAGGTGCAGTGCTCTCAGATCCAAGGTTCCTTACTAATGAAAGCCACAGACTAGAAACTAGTCTGGGGATATTGGATGAGTAGGCACTAGATAGGGATTTTTATACCCAAACCTTCTTGCATCCATTGATTACTTGCACTGAATGGGACTACTGTATGGATAGTTTTGCCTGTTTTACTAACAAAAATATTGATTTCAATAATTTAAATAAATCAAAGAAGAATGATTTATTATCTAATTAGATTACTATGATTAAATGGCAAATATTTATACATCTATGATATATGCTTCTTTTTCACTATATACATATAGTATTTTTAGTCATACAATATATCAAGGACACTACCCTATCAATCAGAGATATTAAATAATGATCATCATCCCTTGAATAAATTAAGGAAGGCATCAATATATCAAACTTATTTATATTGTTTATTCCCTTCAATATGTATACATATAACTGAACTAACTTGGGTAAAACAAAAACTTAAATAATAGGAATAACAATAAAATAAAAATTCCTTTAGATTAATAATTCTGAATGTGAATAATAATTCTTTCCACTTTATGATTTTTCATTTCTTTCTTTGATAACTATAAGCAAAATTGTTTCAAAATTTCTTGAAATAATTATTTTTGAAAACAATACACTTGTGAAATGCTTTATCTATATGTGGTCCATTCATTAATAAGGGTAGGGCAGAAGGTTTTCACTGTCTTCTAATAACATCTCTGAAGTTAAATGGAGAACATGCTATTAACTTTTTGAACTAATTCCCAATTCCTATGAACTCTCTTTTAATTTTTAATTCTTGATTATGTTTGTACTAATCTTTTTATAAATTATTTTGATAATTACCTTTATTTTGATAATTACCTTTATATTCTATAAATATTTTTCCATAGTTGTTTTATTATTGTTTAAACTCTTAAATTTGTTCATTTTTTTTCATAATCTGACTTATTTCTTCCTTTTTTTTTTTTTAAAAAAAAAACACTGTTTATATATCTTTACTTTTAAGTTAATTGAAGTGATATATACTTACCAAAAAATACATTTAAGAAATAGTTAAACAATAAATTGTTGTTGCTGTTGTTGTTTTAAGTTAAAATTATTTACTACATTATTTAATATAAAATCTATAATTTTATTTACCGAATCTTTGATCTTGCTTTTATAAAATTCTTTTAAATATTTTTTAATTTTATTTTTAAGACACACACACACACAACAGATTGTCATGAAATATATAAACCAATTGATTCACATAAATAAACTTACAAAATGGTTAAACAAATTCTTGCTAAATATATGTCACTAACATACACATTAAAATATTATAATGGTAAAACTGTCTTTAAGTAGCCTAATAAAATCAAATTTTTTCACCAATAATTATTATAAAGTCCATTGGCAGTGAAAAGACTAAACTTACTTTTTATATTTTTTCTTGTGAATATTTAAACAATTTATTATTCATGAATCATATAAAAATGATAATGACTTTTCTGCTTAGAAATTCATAAGGAGTTCGAGTGCCAGAACTTCTAGCATCAAAATTGATTTTGCAAACTCTCAATCTCAAGTTGCATGGTCTACTAATTGCACCAATCATGTGGGACATGTGTTGTATTTCTGATGATTAACAATTAATGAAAAATGGTTAGTGAATTATTTTATGGCTCAGTCACAAAAAATATCCAATTATCTATTATACAATAAAATGTTTCTCCAGCTTTATTTAAAAAAAAAATCAAACCTAATAATGAGTTAAATAAATTATTCCAATTCTCAACACACAAAATGAAAAAATAAAATTAATCACTATCATCATTTAAGATTTAAAATATTCGATATTGGGAAAGTCATTTTAACTAACAAAATATAGTGGCCATTGTCATCAGATAAACCAATACTAGCTATAGCAACAGAATAAAATTACTGTGAAATCCATGGAGTGTGTTACACTTATCTCCAATAATAGGTTCTTTTAACAAAGAATCCTTCCCGTTTTTATTTCCATATATATATATATAAGACCATTCATAGTCACACACACCCACTGGTGCTATTTATAATAACTTAAAAAATTATCCAAGAAAGTTAATAAGTTGAAAAGTGACTTGATCACTTTTATTCAGCTTAGCTAAGTACAGGTGTTTTCCACGAGCACCACTAGATAGTTTTTAAACCTAGATAAATCTTATCAGTCCATAGTGTACTTGGTTCAAACCCATTCAGTACATTCTTTACTACACATGGCTTAGATGACTGATAAACAACAAAAAATATCATTCTTATATTTTATCCATGTTAATAAAATTATAATATCCCAATACCATAAAAATTATATATCCAACACTCCTATAGTTATTACTAGCTCAGTTAACATATATTGATGTACAGATGCTAGAATATTCTTACTAATGGCTTCCAAACACACAGTGAAGACCATTATTTAATTATATGGCCATTAAACCTAGTTACTTAATCGTAATATAATGATGATGATGATGAGAATGACCTCAACCACAGCTTTATAATGCACTTCCAACAAAAAATTTATCTTTCATAATTTCATAGACACTTTATTAAAATCATCTTATGTCAAACTGGAATTTAAGTATAATACCCATTAGGTTTGTACTTTAAATACTATTACAGATAAAATTATAGCTCAATTATCAATATTTAGCAGTGATGATGAATGATCATCACGAATCTCCCCACATGATATTTAACTTTTCATAAACCCCTATTTATTTAACATATTCATTATTTTAAAGATTGGATTTACAGATTATTATTTATTCGGTGATGATGGTGATCATAACTCTTGGGCACAACATAATTTTAGTCTTTTATTATTAATCTCTAATTATTAAAAAGCTTGGTTATATGTCAAGCATAATCCTTAAACATTCTTATATGTAAATCAATATCCTGCACTTAACATTTATGAGTGACGATGATCAATTAAAACAATAGAATTAGGAGAAGAAAATATATATAACAATATTAACAATAAATACTCGGAAACCAAATATGATATAATTATATTTATTAACAATTTTCTTTTTTTTTTATAAATCAAATTTACTAATTATACAATTGATTTTATTAAACATATAATTAAACAAAATATCTTAATACTATATGCGTAATCAACTAATTTGTATATCTGTTTTTATTACTACATATTTTGAAATAAGTTAGTTTAAAATGACATAAAATATTCTATGGAATGCTTATTCAAGATTTTCCCTACCTATTATATTTCATAAAGGTAAATATATAATGTGTGTGTTTTTTCACTTTCATATATATGTGAAGCCCTGCTCTTTAATTTGCTATATTTAAATTAACTATGCCTTACCTATTTTTTGACGGGTTTGTATAAGCAGTCATACACGCACCCCCCCTGTGATATGTCAACATATATATTTTAAATGTGTACCTCTATATTATGGATTAATACATAAATCACACACACACATATATATATATAATCAGATTATTGCAACCTTCAGTAAAAAATATCAAATTTATATATGCAAAAATAAATAATAATAATAATAATAATAATAATAATAATAATAATAATAATAATAATAATAATAATAATAATAATAATAATAATAATAATAATAATAATAATAATAATAACATTATAAAGCATATATTTATAGTTTGCCTAATTATCACAATTAATAATGAACAATAATAAAATACCACAATATATAATAAAAAAATCAAAAATAAAGAAAAATGAAGTTTAATGAATTTAAACTATGTATATGTAATGCTTTGTAGTATTGACAATAACACAATCAATATGTAAAAACTCTTAATGTTTCTGTATCAAAAGAAAAAAAAATGCATGACTTTAGAAATTAAAGTTTACTTTTAATAAGTAGGAATAAAAGATTTGTTAATTAAATTTCAAAGTTACCCTATCCATTTTCATTTCCCATTAATGTCCCAGGTTTACATATCAGACTGTTCTTCCAATTTATAGTTTCAACTGGTTGGTTTGCTTGTTCCTACCATTTGAAAAGAGTTATTGCAGATACTTTATATAAATATGAAATTGTTGGTATGCTTGTTACGACCATTTAAAAAAAATATTGCAGACACTTTTTAAATAAATGTGACAAAAACTTTAAAAAAATTGATTTATAAATTAATCAAGTTGGTTGTGTGGTTTTATACATCTTATTTCTTCTCTTCTTTTCTATTCTCCCTACATTCAAAAATGATGATTTTTTATTAGTCCAAGAGAAAAAATAACCTCTCTAATAGCATCTGTGGTTGATAATTAATTTGCCATTCTTTGGTTATTATAAGCCAGTATATGAGTCTACAGATAGCTGGGTGAATTAACCCATAGATGTCAGGTACCAAGGAACAAAATAGCAAAAATTAGCACAGCATCCTGATTGTTTCACAAAGAGCCAAAATATATATAAGTACCATTATATATTATTTTACCAATTTCCTGTATAGGATTCGATTTAAATCCATATCTTTAGAATAATTTTGTGGTGAAATTATTTATATGGGTGCACATCCTTTAAGCTGATTTTAAAGCATGGATCATATTTTTTTCTTCAATTCTTTCATCTCTTTTAACTTTAAAACTGAATATTCTGCTCAAAAAACTGTTTAACTTCAATTGCCCATCTCTATAAATTTTAAAACAACTGCATATTTTTTAACTTTAACAACTGCATTTTTTTTCTTAACTTTAAAACAACTGCATTTTTTAACTTTAAAACAATTGCATCTTTTTCTTTTAATTTTATAACCACTGCATATTTTTTTAACTTTAAGACAACTTTAACAACTGCCCCTCAATATTGTTTCACTCATTTTATATTCTGAATTTCTGATCAAAGAAAAAATCTGCCAATAGCTGTCATTTCGGAGATAACAATCAAAATCTCACATGTTGACTGTTCTTAGCAATTAACAAAAAGATTAATAATTACATTTATTATGTCAAAGCATTTCCATTCTTTTTCTCTGAATATCTAAGATCCAGATAATACATAACAATAAAGTTTGCAATCTATAGTCATTAGAGATATGTGTAAAAGTGTTTTGTGTTTATACAGCCATTTTCACATGCGTACATTTTACCTATTAATCTATAAATCTTTTTACACATTCTTTCCTGGTCTGCTTTATTTAATAAAAAATACAGCTAAATAATTTAACATATTATTTAATAATAAAAGAATAATATATTAAATATAATTTCTGATCACATTCTCTCTCTACTACTGCTTACTAATTTATCATCTATAAACTATATAATAATAATAATAATAATAATAATAATATACCTACACATAAATCTCTATATAAAATATATTTTTTAAATCTAAGAATATATATATATTGTGCCCTTTTCTATAGGTCAGTGATAGTTATAAATGGTCAATTACTAAAAAATTTTAAAATTAATATTATGTAGTATTTAAAATTATAGATGATATTAAGCAGTAAATTTTTTAATATGATATATTTAATAATAAATCTTGTGATGGTGAGAATTGTATCTAATTTTATATTTTTCTAAATTGTTTTTCAAAATTTTACATAATTATTTTATATAATACAAGTAGCAAATTTATTCAGACAGATAAAAATAGACTAAACACTGGAAATGATTACATGACTGTCTGGAATATTCTATGTATAAGTACCAGTTTAAATTAATACTAATAATTAAAATATTTAAATAGTATATTATAGAATTGGATGGAATTGTCACACATCATAATAAAAATAAGTAGTATACATTTTATTAATTATTGTTTCAAAATTATAATAGATAATAATTGATTTAAAAATAATAATTAGTTAACATTTAAGTCTATTATGTCATGATTTTAAAACTTTAGATATTGTTTATCAATCCAAATAGGAATTGACCAATAAAAAAATAGATCTTGGCAGACAACAAAAAAAATCGCGCCAACTAATTGTATAAATGGGGAGAACAAAAATGTGTTGACTCCAGAGCAGAGGTAAATTTTAAGCTCTCTAAATTTTTTTTTTGTTTCAATTTATTAGTCAATTTTATTATAATTTTAATAATATCTTTGAAAGAAACCAACTGACAATTTAAAAATCATCTGAAGAAAATCTTAAAATAAAATTTTAAAAAAGTTTTTCATAGTAATGTTTCACTAACTTTACAGTAACCTGCCAGTGGATTCTATCGAAATATAATCGGAGTTTTCAATAGGAAATGGATAGATTCTTAAAACCAAGTTGTAAATTTTATAATGTTCCAAATATGTTAATGTTATTCGTTGATATAATTTATATAGCGTATCACTATGAAAACTGTTTTCGTGCATATAAAATCAATGAAAGGACATTATGCGCAAAGTTAATGAAGATAATGGAAAATAAAAATAAGTATTATTCATATAAGAATAAATGGACAAAAGGAATTTTAATATTGAAGTAGTTTGAAGTGCTTTCTTTAAGATGACTTGAGAAAATACTCTAGAAAATAGTTTAAGATTGCAAGTAGTGTATATAAAATAATAATGAATGAAAATGAAGTTTACCAAGGAAAACACTTGCCTAAAGAAAAAAAGTATTTTACAGAAGAGAAATATAAAATATTGGATCCATGGAAAACGCAATTGGTACCGTAATTATTAAATAATTGTAGTTTAACTAGAAATAAAAGATGCATCAACATGCCGAGGTAATATTCGCCAGAACATTAAAAAGCTTCGTGGGATAACTAAATAAAATGTTTTCTAATAATTTTGAATTAAACACTAAAACTGAAGATCGTCTAAACAGTTTATTAAATGAACTAATTTATTTAAAACTTTAATAAGCATAAAGGAGAACATTCGGACAAAAGAAGAAATAATAAATATTATGGGATTAACCAAGATTTACCGTCAGAAAAATATGTGATTATGGTTTGAATTATTTTCTTTACTAATCTAAGTTAAACATTAAGTTTTAGATAGCGATAGGGAAAACAAAATACATTAATTCATAATATAACATTATATGAAATAATATGTTTTGATTTTGAATTTTAAAATAAAATTGTATGTATGTGGAAATTTGTATATTGGCTATGCTCGAAGAGAAAGAAGCCTACTACGAACTCTGATAGGAAGATAAAGATTGTTTTTGGTAACATTAACAATTATTAATGATATATAATGTATGTTTTATTTATTTAGATCAGCTGAGAATCGAATGAATGTAGCACAAAAGTTTTATTGTTATTATTGTTGTAAAACTAATTTTTGAAAACAACACTCTAAAACACTTTGAGATGTGATTAGATTTTAAAAATATGCATACAATAATCATTTTATGTGTTATTAATATAGTTCAATATAACCGATGGTTATGTGATATTTTCTGTTAATTTTCCGATTGGGATATTTAAATGTTATTTTAACAAAACGTAGATGTTGAATCTACAGTGTAATAAAGCAAGACAAATTGTTCTTATGGAATAGGGAAATGTTTTATATTAGCGAATTTTGTTTATTGTTTTTAAAAAGTAGTTAGTATTTTATCGATGTTGGATACAGTAAAAATCTTGAGAGATAGTTTGGGTAGTGACTTGGTAGTATGTGGTGATTCGGAAACCAAGAGGATGTATTAAAAACTAGGATGCTACAGGGAATGAAATAATAGGTAGTTTTAGATGTTAATCAGCGTAGTTAACAAAGCCCTACGACTGGTACACATGTTGTCTTGGACAGTGGTATTTTATATATTTCTTGTGAGTCGTACTAGATGTTTGGTAAAGCTGAGTAAATAGCTGCCACATCATGCTTATCGCCAAGGTTATTAGACAATGAATGTCGAACCTATTTACACTGTTCCATACATTTTTGAAGTATATTGCGGATAAGTTATCTATCTATCTTCCCGATATCCTATACATCTTTCGCTATCTTTATCTGTATTTCTTGCAACTACATCACTATATGATAAGTCTATTAAAAGGGAAACAATAGATATTTTAGAATGTATGTCATGCTATTATTTGGAATAAGAATAGTTAAATGTTAATGAAGAGTAGATTATGATTATTGAAAGAAAGATGCAAATATCCTAAGAAGGGAAGGAGTTAGAGAATTATTTTAATTCTTTTTTAAGAAATGAACTATAATTTTATAAAAGTATATCCAAATAGAAATATACAAAAATATTAAATATAATTTCACGTTTTCTTATTGTTAATTATATTTTAAAAAATATAAGTATTGCATATTTAAAAAATACAATAACATTCGATAATTATAGTATATGTGAAACTGTAACAGGTGATAATTAAACCCGTGTTATAGTATTATACATGAGTATGGTTTATGGAATAAACATATTATAGTTTACGAGCATTGGATAACAAATGTTAAAAATAATAATATTTGAATAATATGCGGAGTGACTTATATAAAGTTACAAGAAAAATGTAATTTTCTTTTAAAAACCATATTGATTGTAAAATTATGATATTATAAATGATGTTTATCCACATAGATAATTTATAATACAGTAACTTTAATACTAAAAGGTAAAGAATGGGGTTACCCATAAAATAGTTAAAATAAGTTATATGATAAACCTAATGAGAAATAAATAAATAACTTTTAAAAGGCATAATAAGTAATTAACGATAAAAGAAATATAAATGTGTATAATTCAGCTATTGTAGTGTAAAGAAAAATGAGGATATCCTTTGTAAATAGATGTAAATGGATTTGTTTGTTTTTTATTTAATTTTATTGATGTTAATAAAATTTTAAAATTTGTTTATTAAAACTTGTGTCTGAGTTTTGTTTTCTCTACATCATTGCATGAATTCACAGAGTATGTTCACAACAATTAAACTAAGTATATGATTGTTGCACAAAAGATAAATAGAGAAGTATGTTTAATCTTAAATATTTATTGATGTTCTTGTAATTAAATAATTATAAATTGCATTGCGTTACTGGTCATCAATTCATTATCATAAGATTTTGCTAAATTATATGCGATTAGTTGCCACTTGCTTTATTTATCAGATTATCTAAACACTGCCACTTATTAATTTATTTTATTACTTAAAGATAAAAAAGGGGATATTAGATTATTAACTAATTTATTACGGTTATAAATTTGCGATAAAAGAAAAGCTGTACTAGTTGGATTAGGCAATAAAGATTGTGATTATTATTGTTTTATTATTAATCTAATTTCAGAGTAGTAGATTATGACATAAAATCCCTTATCATATATTGCTACCATATGTCATTAACATACGAATAAATTTAAGAACCTGAGATTATTTCATTTGAGCTAGATGATTACTATTATTGTTATTAGAGATAAAAGATTAATACTTTAATTGTTAAATGAGTCCTAGTGATTAGAAGTTGCGGAAGTCATAAGAATACTATGTAGTTATTATATGTAATAGTAGTATAAGGGGGATAGTGTTCTTATGCCATTGAGGTGGTATTCTGTGGGATATTGTCTCAATGTAATCTACCTTGTCACCTGTATTTCCACTTCTAGTCTCAAGAATTCCTGAATATTTATTTGAGTTAGTTTAAAACAGAACCTAAGTTAATTTTAATAAACTTGAGCTAAGTAAAGCATTTAATTGAATATTTCATTAATTATTAGAGCTAGAACCCGGTCAGGTGATTTTTCACTATATTGTATTTATGTGGGGAAGTGGAGATGCGGGAACGGGGTGGTTAGATTAGCCTGATTCGTTTACAAGGGTTAGATTGTGGCTCTCAACGTGATTGGCCTGAGGTGTAGTGGAGCTGAACGTGAGGACGAGGGTTAGAATATATATATATATATATATATATATATATATATATATATATATATATATATATGTATATATACACACACACACACATATATATATATATGCTATCTCAATAAAAGATTGAAGATGGTTTGTTTGCATAAGTTAAGCTGTTATTGTAAATGTTGTTAATTGTTTTTAGTGGTATTTGGTTCATTTTTATTTATTTATTGTGATATGTGCTTTGTTTGATGATAGTGAGATTTTAATAGCAATGGATGTATATAAATTTGTGAGTGTGTATGTATATAAATAATTATCAACCATAGCATTTAAATTGCTAGTTATAATCATATTGTACTTTTATTTTTTGGGGGGAAATTATAAAGGATGTAATGGTATTATTTTGGGTTATTTACTTATTTATTTATTTTGTAGATTGTAAAAATATATTTTTCCATGTAATATGTTTTGTATTATCATTATTTTTATTTTGGTGCTTAAAAAAATATTTTAAAATCAACAATCAATAGTGTTAAAGATTTTTAAATTAGCATGAGAGTTATAACAATACGACAAAGATTACTATGGAAACTCAGAACAGGATTGAGATTAATTAATAAAACAGAGGAAGAAAGAAATCATAGCTTTATTTTGTCTCTTTCCAAATTCTTGTGGATCTCACTATAATAATTACTGTATCAAGATATAACATTTGAAATGGTGAGCTAAGTACATTTTATTATCCAGGGCAATTTCAGCCCCTTTGCTGGTTTTGTTTTATTATTGGATTCCAGTAAAATATGCAGGCTGAAATGAAACCTGCATTTGCAAACCAACTTCATATATATATATATATATATATATATATATATATATATATATATATATATATATATATATATATATATATATATATATATATATATATATATATATATATATATTATTATTACTATTTGGGATATTCCATGTAGTGAAAAAGCTAAATGCTGATTACACGGAATATCCCGCAAATAGTAATAATAATATGACATCTTTTATCCATGAAAACATTAGAATTAATATATATATATATATTGTAACGGTATATATAATTCAGAGCCTCACTTGAATGTGCCATAATTAACGGTATGCCCCCTCTCAACAAGATAAGTTAAGGAGTCGCATCTCACTATAGTCAGATTTAAGGTCTTCATATAGGATGCCACGAATGATGTGATTTAATTTTGATATAAAACTATATTTGTTCCCAATAACTAATTTATTATTTAAAAAAAAAATATTATATCCAACCACATCAAATCAATTTTCACCTTAATTAACTTTACCATTATGCTCAGATTTCGAACTCAGGCCAGTTTATCACTTTACTCTCTTCAGGGGTTCCTATCAATATTTTAAAGTAATATTAACAATGAATCTCACTAACTCTTTAATTCAAATAAAACAAAATTGAAGACTTCATTTAATATAAAAAATATAATTATTTATTTAACACTTAAATAATTTAAAATATTACAATACATATAAAAAATATTTATATATCTACCTCCTTATATTAAAAATATAAACATTCTCTTTGCTTATGGTAGATATATTTTTAAACATATAACACTACATGATTTTATAATGTATTTAAAATATAAGTATTCTAATATTTAGACATTTATATTAATGCTATTTTACAGTAATTGGGTTATACAAATAATAATCCCATCATTTGTATGTAATACCTTCATTCCGTTAAACTAGTTGTCAGTCAAGTTATATTTATTAATATAAAAATACATACTTCACAACAATGTTAATCATTTATTTCTTTATCACACATTACATTTATTAGTCTATTTTGATTAGTATAAACAATGTAGTGTCATGTCATGGAAAATAATATGTGGATTCAAAAATAGTTTAATATCTTACCTCTAAGTTCACATTATCCCGTTTCCAAAATTAACATTTTTTAACCGATATTTAAATCTTTATTAGTCATAAATAAAAACAAAAATATTCTAAATTATTAATTCTCTCTTATTATTCATTTTTATAATAAAATGAATATGATGATAAAGAAAGTGAAATTAACTTTTTCTAATTATAATTTTCAGAAATCCCAAATGGCATTTATAAAAGTTAATGTTCCTCGCGAGAATGAAAATCCTTCAAAGACGCAGTTTTTTGATTCCTTTGTTGTTAAACATTAAAGAGAATAATATTAGGATATCCTAAATTGACATTTAGTTTCCTCTTTATATTCATCTTCTTAATATAAAGTTCCTTCATTAATATTTATAATTCCATTTTGAAGATCTAATTTCTTTATAATTCTAAAGCATTCGGCAAACGATGTTATTCCCACATATATATGTTTGATTAGGCAAGTGCATTTTATCTATCCCATGATAAATATTTGTGTTTTAGCCACTCTGCATTTTCTTTATAATGAAAAGTACATAAAATTTGAATGAAGTTTTTATAAACATGTTTTTTTTTTTTTTTTAAGACGCTGTTTAGATTTTAAAACGTAATTCAAACAATTTTTCTATAAAACACAAAAATATACTTAGATTTCTTTCGTTGAACAAGTATAAGAAACTTCTTTTAATGTGTATTAAAATGTTTAAAATATAAACTTCAACTTACACTGTTATTTGTAATCAAACATAGTAAAAGTTTTTATGAAAATATAGCTGATAAAAATAGAATCCTTATTCTTCTAATAGCAAGAATAGAAGAATTATTTCATGTCTCGCTCCATCAGGTTGCTGAAGCATACCCATTCTCATTGTTGCAATAACAATTAGATATTAAAACACTAAGTTAATTTCACTTCCTTTAATTCGATAAACTGTGAACCCAGAGGTCATTTATCACCTTGTCAACAGTCTTTTGTCAACAACGTCATTTTTCATTTTAAAGAATGAAAAATAGTAACTTTATATATTTATTTTCATAAGTATAATAATAATGTAAATATAATCTATACATATTGATTACATAAATGTATGAGTATGTATGATTATATATATACTCCTACATTTCCCCTCGACTAAGAAAATTAAAATAAACTAACATTTTATTTTAATTCTTCATCTTTTTTATCATTTAAGATTTTAAGTCGAGGGGAAAATAAAAAAAAATTATGAATTGTAATGATGCATAAATTGTTTTATGGGCAATTGGGTTCTTTTTTTTGTTAATGTCTTAAATATAGTATATCTAATATAGTCTGTGTTGATCAAATCATAGATTAAATTTACTGACTTTTATTTTAAAATTATTACCTATTACAGTTAAATAATGTAATACTTTATTATGCAAAAATCATTATCTATATTACTTTTTTTTTATTCACTTCTTTTAATGAATTTCTATATAATGTATCCTTATTAATATACTAAGTATTTGAAATAATATATCAAAATAATTATATGGTAGAAAACCTAATTATTCTATAACTAAGTTTTAATTAAAAGTGTTTTATGTATAAATCAATTTAAAATGCCAATCCTGCTCCTTATTGAAACTTACTAGATTATCACTGACATCTAATAAATGAACATACACAAACTTATTTAAAGGTGCCAATCCTGCTCCTTAGTTTTTGAGACTTACTAGATTATCTTTAGCATCGAATAAATATATTAGTTGGAATTCATTTGTGAACTTGCCAACCTATAAGTAACTAGTCTTCCATTTCCACATTAATGATATGATCCATCTTAGTTAGACACAATTATATATAGTATTTCCTTCTCTTTAATATCTTAATTCTTTACATTTTCTCTCTATAATCCTAATAATTATTACATAATTTAGGTATTACAAAACTCATGGTAACTGTTTATTTAAGACAATTATTATATTTTTTTCTCTATAGGGCTTTAATATACGAGCATTATAAGTACACTCGTACCTCACCATCACAATCCAACCAGTATGCATTTGGTCCAGCTTTTTTTATAATGGTAAATGGTCCTTCATAGCTATTACAAAATTTATGAAAAATAAAATCTTGTGGATTACTAACATGTGGTGTCTTTAAAAATACTTTGTCACCTACTTTGAATTGATAGTTTGACTTGTATGTATTTTTATGACGCTTTTGAGTCATTTGTCTCATTCTTTCTAAAGCTTCTTTTCTATCCTTTTCAATGTTTATGGTTAAATTAGGGATTGGTGGCTTATAATATTTAAATAATATTGGTATATTTTGTTTTAATTGCAATTTAATGGGTGTGAATCCAGTGGACTCGTTAACAGTCCAATTTATATAATTTACCATATATGGTGTGTGCTTTATCCACCCCTTGTGATTATCTTTCAAATAAGTTCTAAACAAACGTCCAAGTTCCCGCATTACACGTTCACATGGGTTTGATTGAGGATTCCTTATAGAAGTAAGCACATGTTTTATTTGATGTTTATTTACCCCCATATTCCATTCTTTGGATAGGAAGGGTGTGCCATGATCAGTTAAGATCATCATAGGCTTCCCTATCTTTTCAAAATGGAGGGTTTCTAATACTTTAATAGTATATCTAGTATTAGCTTGGGGTATTGGATAAGCAGACACAAATTAAGAGAAGAGATCATAAGCTACTACTAAAATTTTTTTTTATTAAATGGAGGTAAAGGTCCATAGTAGTCTATAGCTAAGATCTCATTTGGTCTTTCTGGATTGATAGAATTTATTGAACTAACATAATTTTTATTTACTGGTTTAGCTCTTAAACATATTTGACAATCTTGAATTTCATTCAAAATATCTTTATGCATATTAGGCCAATAAAACCAATTCTTTATTGTTTGTTCAGTTTTATAGACACCATAATGTCCATATAAACAATGGATATATTGTATGAGTGGGTCTTTTAGAACTTCAGGTATTACTACCCTCCATTCATTTAAATTATCATTAATTTTATATTTTAAGACCATATTATCTATCTTATATAATGGAAGATTACTGGCTGCATACAGAATTTCCTATTTATTTAATGTTTTAATAATCAGCATTAAATTTTTATCTTGATTTTGTAAATTATAGATATTTAATAAATCATTCTCTACATTTTCATCAACTATCAGGTCAACATTCATAATGTAGGCATTATCTACCGATAAATGTAGTTGTTCTGATTTACATGGATTTCGACTTAGTGCATCAGCTACAACATTCTCGGATCCTTTACAATATTTAATTGTATAATTGAATTCTTGTAATAACAGACTCCATCTCACTAATCAAGAATTAGTCAAGTAGCTATGATTCAAGAATACGAGGCTTTTATGATCAGTTATCACAATCACCTCTGATCCAAGAAGCATCTGTCGAAATTTTTGAAATACCCACACTATTGCTAGGGCTTCTTTCTCTGTAACTGTATAATTCAATTCAGGTCCTTTTAATAGCCGGCTAATAAAATAGAGGACTCCTGTTTGGCCATCCTCTTGGATTTGAGATAAGGTTACTCCTAATCCGTAACTGCTACTATCTGTTTGTAAGATGAATGGTTTGCTAAAATCAGGAAAAGCTAATATAGTTTGCTTTAAAAATACAGCTTTGATTCTAACAAAAGCATCATCTTGTTCCTCAGTCCATTTCCATTTCTCATCTTTTCTAATGAGTTTTAACAATGGTTCCATGCAATCAGAAAATATTTGGTAGAAACGATTATAAAAATTACATATTCCTAAAAATGATCTTATTTGTTTTTTATTTGTGGGTTTAGGGAAATTCTGTATAGCACTAATCTTATCTGGATGAGGTTTAATCCCATTGTGACCAACAATATGACCTAAGAAGATCACTTCATTAGATACTAAAGTGCTTTTCTTAAAATTGATTTTTATTCCTTTGTCAGAACACTCTTTAAAAAACATTTCTATATGTTGAAGATGTTCTTCAATTGTAGTTGATGCAATTATAACATCATCTACATACATTGTCACAATCTGTTTTATATCAGGAGATAAGGTTTTATCTAAGCATCGAATTAAAGCAGCACCACTATTGATCAATCCAAATGGCATCTTATTAAATTGATAAGTAAATCCTTCATACTGAAACGCGGTATATTGGCGATCTTCAGGATGAAGTTCTGTCTGCCAATAGCTTGAGGTCAAATTGAAAGTAGAAAATACTTTCTTGTTTCCAAATCTCCCGAATAATTCGTGTATGGGTGGTGGTAGATTTCTGTCAGGGACAGTAATTTTGTTTAGTTGTCTAGTATCCAAACAAAATCTCATCGACCCATCTTTCTTCTTCACTGTCACAACTGGAATACAGTATGGTGAAGAGCATTTGGAAATGATTTCCCATTCAAGCATTTTATTAATTTGTTTATATATTTCTTCTCTATATTGATAAGGAATAGGATAAGATTTGGATTGAAAAGGTTGATCATGAATTAATTTTATTCTTTGCTGAAAACCTTCAATCACTCCTGGTATTTCTGAAAATATTGTATTATATTCATTAATAATAGATTGCAATTTATTAACACTATCGCCATCAATTAAATTTGATTCAGCAATTTTTTATTTTACAAGTGTTTCTGGTATGTTTGACATTATACAATCAATTTCCAACAGATCATACTTTGGAGACAATGTCATCCTTAAAACCTCATCACCTATATGAACTACCTTATTTTTAAAATCAATCAAACATTTGTTCAGATGTAAAAAGTCTACTCCCAATATCATTTCATGAATAAGTCCAGTTAATATCAAAAATACATGATAAATACATGTTTGATTAATAGTTAGTTTGATCCAGATCTGCTTATGAATTAATTTTGCCCTTTTATTATTAGCTAGGGTAATCTGTACTGATTTTAGAGGTAAGGTTTTAATATGTGGATTTTTATCCATCAACCTTTTATAAAACTCTTCAGATATTACAGATATTTGGCTACCACTATCTAATAAGGCTCTAATTTGCAAATCTTCAAACATAATATTAATTAATGGACAATTTTGAACAGCATACATGGGTTCATCATCTTCCTCTGAACATATTATGTTGGTGATTTGTTTAACTACAATTTTATTTTTGTTCCTCATTTTAAATGTGGGTCTTTGAGGAGAGGAACTATTTCTGAAGACCCTCTTTAATTTAATTTTGCTGTTGTTTTGGGTATATTTTTATTATACCCTGTTTTACTTTTATTCAATCCACTAGTAGATGCTATACTCTTAATTTCTGAAATTTGACATGTATCAGAACTTAATTTAACATCTGCATTATTATCACTCTTCGTTGTTTTACTTTGTGAATGATTAAAAGTCTTATGCTTTCTTTTTTTATAATTAATAGCATTTACTTGAATATTTTCTTTCTTTCTTTCAACATAATTTTGATTAAGATTTTGGTTATTTGAGTCAATATTATTTAAAATATCTATAATTTGTTCGATATTTTGTGCATTAGAAAATAATGAAGACTGCTCAATTTTCATAGGTAAGTTGTGTTTTGCAATATGAATAATTTGATTTTGGCTGAAATGATAAGTATCAAGGGTTTTCAGTTTTGATACCTGTCTTCTCAAAAATTTAATAAGAGTTTAACCTGGCATACTTTTATACTTTTCCTGAAGTATATGATTCAACAGTGATTCTTGACAATCACTATTCCAAAAATTCTTTATCAATAATGTTTGATATTATTCAAAAGTTTTAGATATTTGGAATAATGATTCCCACCATGATAAAGCATCACCTTGTAAATGACTGTATGCTACTATCAATTTTTCACCTTCTGTTAAATTACTATTTAATGAAAAATATAAATTTAAACTATTTAGATGCTCTATTGGAGCTTCATTTGTAAACCCTTGAAAATTTTTTTAATTTTACAAATTGATTCACAACATTAGATTGTAATACATGATTTGTATTGCTAACATTTTCTTTTTGCAGATTTATAGATGATTGTTGATTGTGATGGTGAGCAAAGTCTCCTATAAAATAACTAATATTATCCTCATTATTTTGTTCCATTTGCATGTTTTCCATCTCAATCACTATTTCATCTTGATGATCCTTTTTATTTGGATCTTCCCTTATCCTATTAATAGCTTCTAATATTTGATTAAATTTATCTGAAGTAGTGTCTTCTTTAATATTAGATAATTTAATCCTTTTACAAGCTTGGGTATAATTTTCCATCATTATTTTTCTTTCTTTCTCAAACTCATCCTTCAAAACTTTTATGGTCTGATCTACGGTAATATTTTTATTTTCCAATTGATTAAATATCTCTGATTGATTCTCTAATAATATTTCAATATTATCTTTATTTAACTTTACGTCTGAATCAATCAAATTTTGCTTCACATTTAGACACTGAAAATCTTTTTCCATAGACTGAATTTTCTTGTCTTGGTTATTAATTTCTATGTGAACATGTTCTATTTTCTCATCTAAAACCTTTTCAGTCTCTTTTTGGATTTTATACATATCAATTTGGAGATGATTGTATACAGTTTTTATTTCTAGAAATTTGTTTTCTACTTTATTTTCTAGCTTTGTTTCAAATTCAAAAAATCTTTTTTGACACTTAAGATCTGTTTCTTCAATAACCTTTTGAATTTTTTGAATTTCATTGTTCATATTTGTTTTTATTTGTGATACCTCGTCCTGCAAATCTATTTTTATATTATCTAATTTTATTGATAATTCATTTGTAATATCTACTTTCACATTTTCCATTTTGGTATTCATACTTTCCATCTTGGTATCAATATTCGTAGACAAATCTACTTTCAGATTTTCCATCTGAGTATGCATATTTTCCATTTTGGTATCTATGTTTGTATTTAAATTCTCTATCATTTGTTGCATCATTAACATCATTTGACTCAATGATGGATTATCACTGGTTTTACTTTCTATAGGTTTGTCCACAATATCCATAATTTCTGGAACATGAGTATCTAATATAGAATTACTCTCAGACACACCTATATTTATTTGTTCATTAGTATGATTCATAGTATCATCAGCTATATCTGAACTAAGTATCTCAGTTTGCATTTCCATATTATCAGTATTAGAAGAAAATATTTTATACTTACTTCTTGTAATCATAAAACTATCTTTAACTTAACTATAACTTTATTTGTACGATAATATATTATTTATCATAGGATATTAATGCGATGCCTTTCTCTTTTCAAAATATATATGTGTGTTCTTACTCTAATGCCTAATTTTAAAATTATATTTTTAAGCAAGTGATCTATTCATTTAAATTTTACTTATTTAATTTTCAATGTTTCCATTATTTTATTACCTACTATTTTACAACACATTTAATATGAGACCATTATTAATACCATTTATCCCTCAATGTTTTGTATCGCTATACAAACAATAGAAAATCTATGATTCAATATAATAATGATATGGAATCTATGATTCAAGGCCCTAGTTGTGTGCACCATATGTAATGGTATATATAAATCAGAGCCCCATGTTGGGTGCCATATGTAACGGTATATATAATTCAGAGCCTCACTTGGATGCGCCATATGTAACGGTATGCCCCCTCTCAACAAGGTAAGTTAAGGAGTCGCATTTCACTATAGTCAGATTTAAGGTCTTCATATAGGATGCCACGAATGATGTGATTTAATTTTGATATAAAACTATATTTGTTCCCAATAACTAATTTATTATTTTAAAAAAAATATTATATCCAACCACATCAAATCAATTTTCACCTTAATTAACTTTACCATTATGCTCAGATTTCGAACTCAGGGAAGTTTAACACTTTACTCTCTTCAGGGGTTCCTATCAATATTTTAAAGTAATATTAACAATGAATCTCACTAACTCTTTAATTCAAATAAAACAAAATTGAAGACTTCATTTAATATAAAAAACATAATTATTTATTTAACACTTAAATAATTTAAATTTTACAATACATATAAAATATTTATATATCTACCTCCTTATATTAAAAATATAAACATTCTCTTTGCTTATGGTAGATATATTTCTAAACATATAACACTATGTGATTTTATAATGTATTTAAAATATAAGCATTCTATTATTTAGACATTTATATTAACGCTATTTTACAGTAACTGGGTTATACAAATAATAATCCCATCATTTGTATGTAATACCTTCATTCCGTTAAACTGGTTGTCAGTCAAGTTATATTTATTAATATAAAAATACATACTTCACAACAATGTTAATCATTTATTTCTTTATCACACATTACATTTATTAGTCTATTTTGATTAGTATAAACAATGTAGTGTCATGTCATGGAAAATAATATGTGGATTCAAAAATAGTTTAATATCTTACCTCTAAGTTCACATTATCCCGTTTCCAAAATTAACATTTATTAACCAATATTTAAATCTTTACTAGTCATAAATAAAAACAAAAATATTCTAAATTATTAATTCTCTCTTATTATTCATTTTTATAATAAAATGAATACAATGATAAAGAAAATGAAATTAACTTTTCCTAATTATAATTTTCAGAAATCCCAAATGGCATTTATAAAAGTTAATGTTCCTCGCGAGAATGAAAATCCTTCAAAGATGCAGTTTTTTGATTTCTTTGATGTTAAACATTAAAGAGAATAATATTAGGATATCCTAAATTGACATTTAGTTTCCTCTTTATATTCATCTTCTTAATATAAAGTTCCTTCATTAATATTTATAATTCCATTTTGAAGATCTAATTTTTATAATTTTAAGGCATTCATAATTCCATTTTGAAGATCTAATTTCTTTATAATTCTAAAGCATTCGGCAAACAATGTTATTCCCACATATATATGTTTGATTAGGCAAGTGCATTTTATCTATCCCATGATAAATATTTGTGTTCTAGCCACTCTGCATTTTCTTTATAATGAAAAGTACACAAAATTTGAATGAAGTTTTTATAAACATGTTCTTTTTTTTTAAGACGCTGTTTAGATTTTAAAATGTAATTCAAACAATTTTTTCCATAAAACACTAAAATATATTTAGATTACTTTCGTTGAACAAGTATAAGAAACTTCTTTTAATGAGTAGTAAATTGTTTAAAATATAAACTTCAAGTTACACTGTTATTTGTAATCAAACATAGTAAAAGTTTTTATGAAAATATAGCTGATAAAAATAGAATCCTTATTCTTCTAATAGCAAGAATAGAAGAATTATTTCATGTCTCGCTCCATCGGCTCGCTGAAGCATACCCATTCTCATTGTTACAATAACAATTAGATATTAAAACACTAAGTTAATTTCACTTCTTTTAATTCGATAAACTGTGAACCCAGAGGTCATTTATCACCTTGTCAACAGTCTTTTGTCAATAACGTCATTTTTCATTTTAAAGAATGAAAAATAGTAACTTTATATATTTCTTTTCATAAATATAATAATAATGTAAATATAATCTATACATATTAATTACATAAATGTATGAGTATGTATGATTATATATATACACCTATAATATATATATATATATATATATATATATATATATAGGTGTATATATAGAATATATATATATATATATATATATATATATTCTAACCTACACTATGTGTAGCTCCACTACACATCATGCCAACCACATTGGGGGCCATAATCTAACCTTCATCTCGTGCATCTTCACTTCCAGATAATATATGATATGAAATAAAACGAGTTCTATCTCAGTTAATAATTAATAACTAAAATATTCAGCATTAAAAGCTCAAATTTAAAATACGAATAATGTTCAGTTTATAAAAATAAATTAAATAAATATTTAATATTTTAATGAGACTTGAAGTGAAAATACAGGTGACAAGATAGATTACATTGAGCCAATATCCCACATGATACTACCTCAATGGCATAAGAACACTATCCCTCCTTATTACTATTTCAAATAAAAAACTCAGAGTATTCTTGCGACTTTAATAAATTCTACTCACTAAGATTAAACTAATAATTAAGTCTTAATCTTCTATTTGTAATAATCTAGCTCAATAAAGTAATCTCAGGTTCATAAAGTTTATTCTAAATTAATTTTAAAATATGGTAGTAAAATATGAGAAGGGATTTTATGTCATAATCTACTGCACTGAAACTAATGATAATAAATAATGGTAATAATATTCTTCATTGTTTAACTAATTCTGTGTATCTTTTCTTTTTACTATAATTTTATTACCATAATAAAATAATGAAATAATATAATGTGATCTTATGTCTTCATGTAATGATATAATAAATATGTGGTAGCATTTTAATAATCTGACAAACAAAACATGTGTGGCAACTGATAGCATATAATTTAATATAATATTGTGATAACTGATTTATGACCAATAAAATAATGTAAGATTATGATTATTTCATTATAATGAATACCAATAAAATATTTAAAATTCTTAAAATAATTCTCTATTTATCTTTTGTGCAAAATTATATATTTGTTTTAATTATTATGCATATATCATGTTTTCATGCAGCGATGTGGAGAAATAAATAACTCGGACACAAAATTTTTGAAATAACAAAATTTAACAAAGTTTATTACTAACAACAAATAAATAAACAATTTATTTACACTATTTACAGTGGATATCCTTAACATTTTTACTTTACAGTTTGATCTACTGGGTTATTAAAAAAATTTATATTTCAATTATATTTTTATTTAGATTTAGGACAAAATTAAAAAAAAATGTTACTATTTGGTTTCTCATAATGGTTAACTTATTACAAATATATTTATTTACTTTATTAGCAACAACATTTTATCCTTAATATTATTAAACTATCTTATTTTAAAAATTCATACTTAAAAAAACATTCCATAGAAAACAAAATTTTATAATGAGAATGGACTTCTCAAAATATTAAAAAAAATTTCATCTTGCAAAGTCAAAGATGTTACACAAAATATTATCCAAAATTCAGTACTAGATGTTAGTAGTTATCACACAATGTTTACAAATCATAATATATTCTTCTTTAAGCCTTACTCTAGTATGATATAAGTGTAATCATAAATATATTTATGTTAATCAATAAACAAAAAATATACTATGCATATTGTTTACATAATTTACATTGTACTATTGTATTTTAAAATATGCAATACTTATTTTCTCTTAAAAAAATAATACTAAAGCATTTAAAATTATTATCAATTTAAAGAAACTATCTTTGTTTAGATACTTTATTTTAAAAAAGTTTATATTTCATTTCCGAAATAAAATTCAAAATATTTGATGATTTTTTCTTTCCTTAGGATACTTTGGATCTTCAATTTTAAGTTATAATATTCTGCTCCTTATAAGCGAATAAAC
The DNA here is from genome assembly GCA_028023455.1 of Epiperipatus broadwayi. Lineage (NCBI taxonomy): Eukaryota > Metazoa > Onychophora > Udeonychophora > Euonychophora > Peripatidae > Epiperipatus > Epiperipatus broadwayi. The sequence continues at coordinate 3,450,298 of JAQFVV010006287.1, read as the reverse complement.
TAATCTTATCCAAAAACGATAGCATAACCTAAGTTCTAAATTATTTATCATTTCTCTTAAACATATCTTACTGAAAGATACAGTTACATGAAATAAAGATAGCGAAAACAGATGCATAGAATTAAGGAAGAAAGCTAGAGTATTACTCTTAACATATCTCAAAATCATGGCACAGTGCGAAGAGGTATGACATTTACCTGCCTAATATCCTCTAGTACAGGGACGATGTTAAAGCTATTTCTTCAACTTTATTAGAACATCAAATATTTAAAGAAATATAAACACTGTCCAAATAAAATGTGTATCAGTCATAGGGCTTTGTTAACTATGCTGATATTCACATAAAGACTAAATATTATTTCCATTCCTTATAACATCCTATTTCTTAAAACATCATCTTGGTTTCCTGTTCACTAAGTACTTCCAAGCCACTATCTCAACATTATTTCTCAAAATTTTTCTACATCTTACATTGATAAATAACTATCTGCATTAACAAAACAATAAATAAAATTCATTAATAGTTAAACAATCTTACGATTCCATGAGAAAAGTTGCTTACTTCATTGCTCTGTATGTTTAATCATATACGATCTAATTAGACAATATTTGAATATCCCATAACATGAAAATTTTAAAAGAATCACATAATTATTTGTTATGTTGGATTATATCACAAATAAAAAAAATAATTGCCGTATGCATATTTTCAAATCAATCCTATCTCATAATGTTTTTTAAAATGTTGTATGAAATGTGTTACATATAATTAAAAAAAACTTTTACACTTCATTCTTCCAATTTCAGGATGATCTAAAGAAAACAAAAAAAAATATACATTATAAATTATCAATAGTTATTATTATTACCAATAACCTTCATCTAGTCATCGTGTTCAGTAGGCTTCCTTTATCCACTTGAGCATTGCAGATATAAAAAAAATCCACACCCATACACTTTATATTAAAACATTTTTAGATAAATTATTAGATTGTTATATTATAAAATTTTAATATTAATAAATTAATGTTTTTTATGTTTTTCCTAATCTTATATATAAAAAAAGATTTAAACTAGGTTAACAAAATAAAAGGAATTAAAACTATATTTACATATTTTCTTGACAATAGTTCCTGATAAGTCCAAAATGTTTATTATTTTCTCTAGAGTTTTTAAAAATGTTCTTCTCCCAGCACGTTAAAGTTTAAAATAAAAATAATTATTAATCCATTTAATAAAATTTATAGAAAATAATCCTTGGTTTTAGTATTTAGGATGATAATTATTAAATCATAATATTAAAGAATTATTCCCATGAAGCTTCTTAATCTTCTCTACCAATATTCTATGCGTATCCGATGCATCAATCAATCTAATTTAACTTTGAAAAAATATTCGATAAACTTTTAAGTACTATTTGTATTTCCATGGATCGATCTTTTATTCAACTATGTGTTCACTTTTTTTATATATGTTTCCTTCTTGATACATTTAAACTTTCGTTTGGTAGTATATAATATAAAATATTTTTTTAAAAATGTTACCTTCAGAAAGTATATAACATTTTACTCCTTTGAATATAATATTCTATAAAATGATTCATGAGATATACTTGTCTCATTATTATTTTTAAAAATAAATCTTGGATAGGCTTATAAATAATAATGCATTTCAATACATTTTTTAGACTCCGTATAATGTCCGAGCTGTGGTTTTTTTTATGTACCAAAACAGTTCTTCGGTGAAATATTAATAAAGCTGTATCAATAAATATTCCAAACATTTTTACAGTCTTACAATTTCTATCCATTTTATTCCGTAGTATATCCATTTTTATTGCGAAGTTTAGGTTAAACTTTTAGATAAAATATGACTGGTAAGTACTTTAAAAATTAGAAAATCATTTCCACGAAGTTTCTAAATTATTATATTTTAAAACTTTCTTTTGCAAAACACTGTAAAATTATCAATTAGTTTTTGCAAATAAAATGATAAGAAAGTACTAAAAAAATGGAGTAAATAAAAGATTTAAAAAAAAAATACTATCTTTTTGATAATTATAATTTACCTTTCTCCGGTGTCAATACATTATTATTCTCCTCCTATACTTAGTTACGACGATATTTATAGTCTCTAAGAATACCTATTCCTATTGGTTAATTCTTACTTTAGCTTGAGAACAAATTTACATATTTTTAGTTTATAGTAGAATTAAATTTCAAAATTAGAAATCATGACGTAATGAACCTAAAATATTAATTAAAATACCACTTTTAATTCAATTATAACTTTATTTAAATTATTTTAATCATTTAAAATGACTTTTAAAATAACATTTAATAACTTATTCCATTTCCTAATATTCAATTTATCTATTTTTATTTAAATAAAACATTTAATTTTTATATTATGAATGTATTCATCTTTATTACATTATTTAAAACATTACTTACGATAGTTAACTTAATATTTAATACTATTTACTTTTATGATAGACAATAATTCTATCCAATTCTATAATATAACTTTTAAAATATTTTAAACTTTGTTATTATTTCAAACAAGCGTGTGTGTGAACGTATGTAATATACAAGTCACATGATCAATAACTTTGACAGACAATTTTCAATCTATTTCTCTGCCTAGACTAATAAAATTGATACACTTATTATATTATATAATATAATTATAAAATTTTTGGAAGAATAATTTAGAAAATATAGAACTAGATATAATTTTCACCATCATAAAGTTTAATTTTTAAAATGTACGATATTATTTTTTGCTTATTAAATATGACTTTATAATTTTAAAATATAACATTTATTACTACAAGTTTTAAACTATTAAAATCGAATTTATTAAATATACTTTTAATATTTATAGCTGTGTTATTTAATATGGCCAGCTTTTACAATCATATGCAAAAATATTTTAAGTTTTACTTAACTACTTTTTAAATGATTTTATATACTACATATTCTGTTTAGCTTCAAATTGTACTTTAAAAATATAATTGACTTAATACAATTACCATATTAAAAAACATATTATAAATTTAAAATTTTTAGTAATTGACTGTTATGAACTATTACTGACCTATAGAAAAGGGCACAATATATATATATATATATATATATATATATATATATATATATATATATATATATATATATATATATATATATATATATAAATATGCCGTTACATTAATTTAAAAGAAAAACTTAAAAGTTCGCAAATAAAAATAAATTTATTAATAGCTAAAATTAAAGAGTTGTTAAACATATATATATATATTGAAACAGACAGATCGGAGAACCGATCTTCGTTTCAGGTGTTTTCATGTACGGTAATTCAAACTACTGTTCGCCCGCAGTGAGATTTTGTCTATTTTAAGTTATAATATAAATTAGTTATATATTCTATAGTTTATAAATAAATATGTAAAGTTTCCGTATATAAATGTCACAAACCATGCAATAATATTCGTGTGTGCGTGGTTTGTGAATTTATATCATTTAATTTAAAGTTTCAGTGCGGGCGTATTTGTTTTAAATTTTAGTTTTAAAATTGTATAAAGTCGTTTAAAAATACTGATCAAAAATCACATTCCTTTGATCAGTGTTTTTAATTAAAATCTAATTGCACAAATGTTCAGAGCAATTAAGTTGTATTCAAAATTAGTAAGGAATTTTTATATGTAATTATTATGTCAATTTAAAAATAGGATATTAAATTAAAAGATTGCTAAAAACAGATAATTGATTGTTGGTCAAGCTGCATCGCTAGAGGCTAGAGAAAGTAGGCGGAGCCTAAAACAAAAACAAGTCGGAAAGGTCAGCAGTGGCTATTTTAGAAAAAAAACTGACATTCTAACTTTGGTCGTGTTTGAGAGAGGTAGTCTCGAGACAACACAGCAGTTGAGTATAATTCAAACATTTTTATTAAGAAGTTTACCAGTGAATCGCAATGTTGATGGGCTAAGGGCCAGGAGCTGGTCTCTGCCCTGCCAATATGGATCTTCGTGCCGCTGTTTGATCATGTTTCATATACTTCAGAATTTCCAACTTCCAATCTCAAAATTTACTATGCCTTACAAATAACTTTCAAAAATGCGCGCCTACGTTCGTCACAAGCCAAGCTGGATGAAGAAAGAAGAGAACTTTGTTACACGAACTTTAATTTTCTTCCGTGCTTAATGTTATCAATCAAGTGAATCATATGTAAGTTTTTATATCATTTATAATGCTATTATTTAACCTGTCAGTAAATTTTCTTTTCTTTTTTAATCCTCTGCTCTAGTCTTTAGAAATCATTTATAAAATTGTAATTAATAGTAATAATCATTTAAATGAATGCATTTATATTTTCTTATGTTGCTTATTTCATGAACAAACAATGCCAATAGTAATATTTCCAACTATGTGTAAACTAGTGTGTAATAATGATCAATTTAATTTAAAAGTAATTCCATGTTCTGAATTAAATATTCTTTCACATTCCGAGTTAGTAAATGTTAAATCACTTTATTATTCTGTGTTAAGTTGGTATAAAATTACAATCTAAGTTTCAATATTAAATATATATAATAGTTTCAAAGTGTTATCGTAATGTCATGTCTGATCTGAGAAATAACTCCCTGTATAATTTAATACTGTCGCTACCGCCGGTCAACCTGAAGGGTTAAGAGTCCCAGAGTAAAATTAACTAATTATTGTTTTTCACCTTCAGTTTAATTTCGCTATGTTTTTATTGGGATAAGGATCTCAGCCTGTGGCGTAGAAACAGACTAATAGTTTCCAGGTTTTATATAATTTCTTTTAAAAAATCCATTTCAAGGTTCTCGTCCGTGATGTCTGTGGCAATGCCTTCCCTTCGCTGAAGTTAGCATCTCGCCATTCTACCATTGGGGAATGAAAGCAGTTTTCTTTCCCGGTAATCTCTTGGGTCACCGGGGTTCGAAATGACCCCGGCTGGTTGTCGTGTCCCGGAACTACTTGGGGGCATTAAGCCTTGTCAAAATACAAGCCGCCCGGTATTCCGTTAATGCACCGCAAGTGATTACTGTAGGGCTTATTGAATCCAGGCAACCACCAGTTCATCTATCTTCCATGTCGTATTTATATAAAACCACCAGTTCATGTATCTTCCATGTCATAATTATATAAAACCACCAGTTCATCTATCTTCCATGTCGTAATTATATAAAACCACCAGTTCATCTATCTTCCATGTCGTAATTATATAAAACCACCAGTTCATCTATCTTCCATGTCGTATTTATATAAAACCACCAGCACATCTATCTCTTATGTCGTATTTATATAAAACCACCTCCACTGTTCGTCTACGTTCCGGCTCGAGCCTATTCAAATAAAATAAGTAAACAAAAATCTTTAGATAAATATTTTTTCCAATGCTCTAATACTCTGATTCTTTTAACCACCCGTCAATCCTTCAATCACACAGCTATTGGCATAAGTTTGTTTATTAAATAAAACGTTCACTAAAGACTAGTAGCCAAATACAAGAGGATTTATGAAGTCTTACCGTACTGTATAACACTATATTTATATGCTGTATATTTCTATTATATAACATTATATTCATGTGCTTTCTATTTGTCTTATTTAACACTATATTTATATGCTTTATATTTGGCTTATTAAACAATTTACTTAATTAAATTTTGGTGTCCTCCACTTTATTACTCTCTAAGTCTATTTAGCCACTTACTGTCTGTATTGGCAACTTAAATATATACGTCACATAAATGACCGTCCCAGTATCTATAGTCTAATAAATCTATTTATCATTAACTGTAAGAATTTAGTCCATGTTCTAAGCTGAGCTAGAAAAGGGATAACCCCGTGCTGTTATAAAGTCATCATCGGTTAGTCATACCGGGGTTTGGGTTGGAATTCAGTTGGCGTTTTGGAAATTATTCTTAAACGTGGGCTGGGTTTGAACTCGGGTACTGTGTATGAGTAAGCGTGGTGGATTTATACCGGTACAATATCACAGATGCAAAACTTTAAAAGTATTTATTTTTTTTTAATAAATAAAAAAAGGGTTTGAATGTATTATTTTATAAAAAAGTACAAGATGTAAAGATAAAATATTTTAGTAATAAGATTTATATATTTTGTAAATGGAAATGATTGTTTATGAATTATCGAAAACCAAACTAGCCCTTGGGGCTCTTATATAATTAAAAAGTCAGAGGAAAGATATAGATAAGAGAATGAAAAGAATTAGCTTGTCCAATATAGAAGCGGAAATAAAGGCCCAGACCATAATGAATAAATGGAACAGTGACATCTTTTGTTCGTTGAATCCATAGGATGATTATAAAAGGAAAATGAATTGAAATTAAAAAAGTTTTTCCCGGACAGTTCCAACTAGATTTTGTGAGAAGAATGATAAGATGCACTTGTCATTCTCTCTCACTTATTTTAAAAATGAAATGACTGTGATACCAGACTGGAACCAGCTAAGGCAGCTTCCAGATTGAGAATTATGGCCAGAACATCAGACTGGTCTTCCAATGGGGACATTGCAGGAATTACTCTTCTACTGTAAGCAATGGAACTGAATAATTAAGAACTTTAAAGATTTGATCAGTTAATCTAAATTTTAAAAAGGAACTTTTCTCTGACTTATGTTTCAAATTAATTATAAATGTTTAATTTTTATTTATTTGTTTGCTAAAAAATCATTTCCATTTTTTTTTAATTATTTTTTATTTGTATTAATATTTATTGTTTAAATTATTAAATGCATTAAATTTCAGTTGGGTATAGATGGTTGCATGGATTCGTTCATGTTTAATTATGTTTTTGTTTTCATATATGATTAAAATATATAGACATTCGGTAAATAATGATATCTTAAGGTGAATATCTAAAATGTATTTATTCGGATGTCTTTTTAGTTATTGGTGCCAATGCGGCATCTTATGATGAATGCCATATGGGTGTCTTGTAAAATTCCTCTGCAATTGCATCAATGACTTTGTATTTTGATCATTTATATTTATTTTGAAGTGTTTTGAGTGTATAATCCATGTAGTCGATCTGTGCTCAACATTAAAAAACAAAGTTTAATAAATCCATCTGTGTGAACTTATATAAATGGTAAATTCAAGTTGGGCAGAAATGGCTATATAGATTTGTAAAGTTATATTAATTAGGGGAGGGTAATCTTAGGTTATTTGTTTCATTGTTAAATTAAGTCAATGGATTGGATATATTGGTATAGTTAGTAGATGTATTATGAGATTCACTACGAGCAGGATCGTTTTATATACCACACAAACCCTTGTTGCCTATGAAAGGGATGGAAAGATGGAAGATGCAGTTCCTTCCTATGGAGTTTGTTTATTGTTCTTTTCATCAGATAGATGTAGTATTCCTATCTGAATGAGAGTCAATGTCTTCTAACCATACTGTTCAGATGTACATGCCTGACAGTATAGTGTTTTGTATCAGATGGATTGATGCCAGTTTGACTGCGAACTTTTGGCCTAAGGTTAAATAATGAACAGAATATTTTGTTTTCAAATGCAAATCTATGTAGTTTATTCATACTCAAGAATCTTAAAATAAATATAAAATTCATCTGTGTGGATGATTTAAAATCTTAAAATAATAATTTAAATTAAAAATTAATATTAAAATCTCAATAAATAAATGTTATTCCTCAAATTTAATATATATATATATATATATGTTATTCCTCAAATTTAATATATATATATATGATATATATATATATATATATATATATATATATATATATCATTTGTGTTTTAATTTCTGGCAGTGGCTTTTATTTTATATATTAATATTTATTATACAAATTAAACAAGTTATATTTTATTATCTCTGCTACTCATTGAGCTAGTGACAATGGACTAACAGTCTAAATATTTATATAAAGTGGAATCTTAACAGCACATATCTGCCTACTTTATAAATTTTTTTAGGTTCAAATGCGTAGTTGGCACCCTTGTAGTGCAGATATGGCATACTGATTCCTCCACTTTTTTTGGATCGTCATAATATATATATATTAAAATTTTAAATTTCCGAAGGGAAGGGGAAATATAATAGTAACTTCCATTTATAATTATTGTTTAACATGCCTATATCTCTAATGAAATAATTTATAAATATAAAATATATTTGACTATTTTATTATGTATAGGTATATATAATATTTAGATATACATTTGAGCTTTAAATAATAAATACCTTAAGTTTTTGAGTAAAATGCCAGATTTGAGGTAAAATAATAAATAATTTTATATATATTTTATTATTAAATCTTAATGTCTATTGAACAATTAATATTTGAATAAAGCATGAACTTGTAACAACACACAAGCAGAATCATTCGTTCTTTTGTTATTAAGGAGAAGAAAATCATTTCTCTTTAAATAACTTTTTCTTTTATCAATACTACTGTTCAATGATTGGAATTTAAATATTAACTTTTCCAAATTAAGATAATCTGTGGATTAAAAGTCTGCAAGAAAAATATTTTGATTTTCTATTAAATCTTAAAGGAATAGCAATATAAAAGAAAAGAACGTCTGTTAAAGTTTTTTGGAAACTACATTGTTTTAACACTTCCGTTATTCTTCAGATATATATAAATTTAAGATAATTATATATATATATATATGATAAAACTATGTGCTTTGAGTAGAACAGCTTTGTATTGTAAAGGATTCGAAACCGACCTTGCATACTATTTTAAAATATTTTAAAATATTTGAAATATTAATTGAAAAGAATGTCTAATGATAATAAAAAATGGAGATTAAGAACATCATCATTCGAAGAATATTTACTATATATTATATCAATCAAGTCATTGGATATTATTAACAGTTTATCAATTAAGGATAAATAAAATCATCATTATACCAATGGATTAATAATATACTTCGTAAAAGATCTTCATTAGGATGATGAACTATAAACTTCAATATCTACTTTCAACTCTGGAAAATAAGTTTTCTTTATTATTTATTTATATATATTATAATAATGCTTATATTATTTTAATATGTTTATTATTATTATTATCATTATTTTTATTTCAAATTTGGCATCACATCATTATATCTTAATAGGAATATTTATGTTTAATATTAAACATAAATTGAAGGCTTGATATCACTATGTAACAGATATTTAAAATAAATTTATTATATTTATTTATATAATATTATTAACATTTAATGTATTTTAATTATTATAAATGCACACACACACACACACACACACATATATATATATATATATATATATATATATATATATATATATATATATAAGTTATACAATTGTAAATAGTACTTATATATTAATAATTGAGAAACATATATAATAACTGTAAATAAGTTGATAAGTTATATAAGTTATTGATTTTTGAATCTAGATATTGTTTTTATATATCTGTTAATTTAAATTATAATCTATACATTTGTATAGTTTATTATAGTATAGAATTTTATCATAAAGCATTAGAGGGAAATATTATTTATTAATATTATTTTAAAATGGTAAAATTCATTCTTATTTATTAAAATATTTTATTTATCTTTCACATTATATTTTTTATTGTTTATTAAATATTGATTTATTAACTTGATCTCTTTGTCTAATCATTATTGAATATATATATATATATATATATTGTAACCCCTCTCACCTATCACTAATATTAATAATTACCCGGGGCGCCAATTCTATTAATCATAGAATAAAATATTCATTTAATTTTACTTAAATTTACTCATGAGGCTCTTAATTAAAGATTTACCTAACCTAACTCAGTTGAGGGATACAGAGGTGTATGAAGTGTACAATGTACCCTAGATGTGGGAGAAAATAATTATTAATAGGAATAAACATCTATTAATTTCTCTTCTAGAAAAATAATCAATTAGTAAATTCTACCAGCTAAATTTAATTTAGTAATAATTTATATCTCACCTCCTCCCATTATCCATATACACTGGACAACCTCTAACACATTATACAATTAACTAATAACTAAAATAAAATAAAAAGTAATATTTCAGAAATTGTAATGTATAACTCATTATAATTTAAACTTATTAAATCTATCATTAATAAACCTTAATTACACACTAATCTGGTTAAATGAACTTATTGTTTAATCTAAATGCTATATTAAAGACCTCAGGGAATTAATTCATAGTATGGCTTGATTTGATATTTCTGTACTCAAATTATTACTTCAACGCTATAAAATAATATTATAAATCAAACAATACCCTAACTAAATATTTACAGTTAGATAATGAAAGAAATAGGGTACATTTTGATTTCAATTCACCATCTAAACAAAATTAAATAACAAAACCCTTTTAAAATGATCAGTAGGCAATAGGCATCTCATATAGTGCTTGAATCAAGGAAATCAACATCATCATCTTGAGATTTGTTATCATTAAATAAAATACAGTTATATTTTATTAAATAAAATAAATGTGTAAACATGTGTGGGGATGTAGAACACGAATGAATGTTAAGAAGAAATTCCAAAATACAAACTTAAATAACAAAACTTTTATTAATCAATTAACACAAAAAAAAATATATAGTAAATCAACATTTATCTTTTGTTGATACTGACACAATCCAATAAAGGACTTAAGATCCTTAGGAATAACTCATACATAGTATGTAACATTATATAACCCATTAATTTTATATATCTGCCACACTTATTCTTTAAAGTAATTAATAACTTGATAACATTGGTCTAATATGTTAAATGAATTCAATAAATTCCTATTATCTATTGTGACCACTGGCCATTTAGCTATTATGGATTACTGGTGGACTGTTACAAGATAAACTAATAAATTTGCTTTACACTTTAATGACTAATTACCAAAATTACCTTTTTATTCAACATTTATTGAATAGTAATTATTTTTCCAACTAAATTTTCTAACAACATAATTACCATTCTAAAGATTACATAAGCTAGGATTTTGCATTGTTATGTTTAATTATATGAAATAACTCAAAATAAGGGGATTTTCCTGGAATAATCTGAAATCATCTTACCACAAAAAAAAAAAAAATAATACTTTTGTTAACCAAATGCAATTTTGCTTTGTAGTTTTAAGTAAAATATACTATTAAATTTAGGTTTTGCTTTGCCAAATATAAATAAGTCTTGGTGCTCACCAACCAATATCCTGTCCTTGATTAATTATTTATACAATTATAATCTAAGAATAGAATAAATGAACTAAAATTTAAATAACTATTACAAATATTTTTCAATGATAAGGGAAAAATTCTGCATTTAATGATAAAAAAATTTTTTTATATTCAATTAAATTTAATACTCTGTGCATGTATCTGTCTTATACAGTGTGTCAAATACTATAATTAAGTAATGTCAATAAATCTCATCGGTTTGCTTATGATGTATTAACTATAATCATAATACGGTTGGAAGTGAAGATCGACCAATTTTATTCATCAACTATAACAAAGTTGTTTTATAAGGCATCATACTTTCCTTTTATTCTTCCTTTTATCACAAACTATTATACACTAGGCTATAGCATGAGCTGGAAAACATCCAATACTCATATGGGATCACAGATTTATAACTCAAATAGATAAATATAACAACCACTACCAAGTCTATCTTTCATACTAAATAACTGGTGGAACAACACATCACCAAATGAAAACTGTGTGGATACAACAATAACTTCATATATGTTTGACTCAATAATTGGTGGAATAGCTCATCACCAAATTAAAAACTGGGAAACTGACATCTCTATAGCTTCATCCACATTTAATTCTATATCAAATATAAAAGGAGGACTTAATCCACTCCTATCAAAAATATGCTCCAATACATGGAGAAGAAAAGGAATATTCAATTCAATACACTACATTGCTCTACACTAGATAAATTATCCACATTCAATACTCATCTAACAACTATAACGACTTAATCCCATAAAATATTTATAAATATTGCAAAACTTTACAACATATAGCCACAAAAATACCTATCATTTTGTCACAACAAAGAAATAATAATTCTCTTTTGAACAACAACTGAATTCTCCAAAATGATCGATCATCCGATTCCTCCCGAATCCGATTGATCTAAAGACGTTTTCAATGGCAATTACACAATCATAAATAACTTTAATAACAGACACACACCTGCGTATAAGCATACGAGATACAGATAGTTTAAAATTGCAGTATACAAAAAAAAAAAAAAATCACTATTAAAGTATTAATGATTACTGCTAAAATTGGTAAAAATAAATATCTCACATCTGATAACATTTCAGATTTGGTAATGTTTAAAGGTTCATTTGAAAATAAGTATTAACTACTGAGCAAAACAAGACGAATAATTTTCTTTTTTTTTTTTTAATATAATATAATGCATTTATATTGGCACAAATCAGTAATTAAATTCAGCATAAGTAAATAATGAAATTGTACATTATAAATAAAATAGCTGTTGAAAATAATTATTTACTAACTAATAAACGAAATGCCTTCGGTAAGATTTGATATAATTAATTTTTTTATAACTAATTGTTCACCCCTTTTTGAATGGATTCTCCCATTCGTTTATTGTGTGCAAGAATTATCAACGCACACGCGACTAAACTTATATTATTAAAACAATAATGATAATAAAAATAAATTACCAGCATAATACATCTCTTATTATGCTATTTGGAGACGTTCTGGTTGAAAATAATACCATAAGGATACATGTGATAAATATATTTGATAATAACACATTTTTTTAAACCTAATACTATATACTAAATATACCGTTACATAAAATAAAGTTCTCTTCTTTTTTTCTTTCTGAATGAAATGAAATATAAGTTCATAAAAGTTTTCACACGACGATCCTTGTTATATCTCCAAAGAGTAAAAGAAAATAAGTAAACTACACAAACGAATATAAAACAGTAAACACGAAGATAAATATACTGATGCATCAAATAAAACACTTCCTGCAGGAGAAATAAAATAAGATTTGTTAACAACGTAAAAGCATACTCAATGTTTTTAGTTTTCACTAATGAATTGCAATTAACGTTTAAAATAATAGACTTCCTTAATGAACAATGTATTTTCTTTTTTTTTTTAAATGCAAGTAAATTATAAGTTGATATTTTATTCCTAAGATATCCGAGATATTCAATTACACTTTTATACAGTCAGTCATAAATAGGTATGAGAATTAATCACATTTATTGACACAAACTTGTCGTCAGTATATATAACAGCGTCACTTTATTTGTTTTGATAATTTCTTTCCTGTCACTATTTAAAAAGCACATAATTATTAAAATATACTCAATGATACTTAATTTTATATCCTTCATTTCAATGATAAAACATAGGCAATTTAGGTGCTAATGAAGATATATGATAATAAGGTTGCATATTTCCTGCATTTACTTTAATTATTAATTTTTTTTTTTCTTTTTTATACTTAACGTAAAATTGACTTTTAACAGTTTTGATAATATCTAACAAAAGTTCATATCTTTTCAATATATACCCGCAATACGCAGTAAATTTCCTTTTCCTGTTATAATTAAAGTCTTTATATTTAATTGTAATACAATAATTAAATCTTATTTTCTCCTTCCCAGTTAACTTTACATTTAAATGAAGCAATTTAAAGGTTAGATTAAGTTTTTCCATTTTTCCTTAAGTAAATAATAATTTTTATTGAACAATTAAATAAACACTTACATGTATTTTGGCCTGCGTTAGAATAGTTTAAACCTTCAGGTAGGAGCGAACTAATGTATCTTCTGTTGTTTACGTGCACATTTCGTGAATAATAAAAGCAATTAAAATTTCAAATTGCTCTTTGGAAGAGAAATATACAAATTTGCAATTAAACTTTGCTAATAATAATTTAGTTATAGTTATACTGGTTTACTATAACTTTTTTTTTTATAAAGTTTTAATTAACTGCCTTTCGAAGTAATAATGAAAATGCCCACTTGAAAGGTAATAGTAGAATGTCCTCTTCAGTGATAACAATGGAATGCCCCCTTTGACAGTAGTAAGTACCGACTTTTATAACCTTTTAGAATAATAATTACATCATATTTATCCTCCAATTATTCACGATAATGTCACATCAATAAAGAAATGATTGTCAATTTCGCCGCCTACCGCCTAAACTCATTATATATGCAAAAAGAAACCAGACAGTAAAAAAAAAAAAAAAATAGTGGTAAAAAAAAAAAATCATTTCGTCTTTTAAATAAATGAAAGATAAAAACATTACATTAATAACCAAATGTTTTTAAAGCAGTATAACAAAATTAATGACAATAGCTTTAATAAATGAAATATTTTTCATTATTTGTCATAATATAATTCACTTGTCCATAATTTATTTATACATCCAAATGTAATTAAATTAGTTTGTTTTAAACACTGTTATTGCTATAATTAAATATTTGAATGTAATAATGAAACACGTGAGCTAAAAATAAAGTTGGATAATGCATAAATGTTTTAGTATTAATATACTATAAGTATTATCCTGATACTAATTAAAATAATAATGGGAATAATGATGAGTAAATTATATCCTGCTGTTTATGCTATACATTTTAAATGTACATAACAAATGGACCAGAAAATTATTCTAATAAAATGATTACTGCCCTAAGAGCTGATAAACCAAGTAAATGTCAACCTAGACTGTATTGACGATATACGAAACAAACCAACCCTCTACCCTATTAATGGCTATATCCTAAAATAAGACCAAACATAAAAAAAAATCTTTTGATTACATCTGCACCTTCCATTGACTATATTTTTAAGTAAGAATAAAAAGTTTTTAAAATTTCACGTTATTTCATTTTTTTTTAAAAGGGATTATACTAGATATTATTTATATACTATTACACTACTACAATGACTACTTCTGGTGTCAAACCAGAGGGTCACAATATATATATAATTCAATAATGATTAGACAAAAAGATCAAGTTAATAAATCAATATTTAATAAACAATAAAAAATATGTGAAAGATAAATATATATATATATATATATGCTAGTATTATAAATATCATATAAATATCAATTGTTAGTTAATGCTTATATAAAGGCATATTAAATAATAACTTGTTTTGAATTATCCCTGAAAAGAGCTAATTGCAAATTCTCCATGAGTTTGAATATCGTGGTATAATGGTGACTGAAAGAGGGATGAAAGATATATGAACTAATCTAAATTAAATTAAAACTTATTTAAAGATTATTGAACTAGCATAATAAAATAGATATAATCATGGACTTAGTATTTCATCGATTCATTTCTAGCTTTCTTCCTGAAGACCCAAAGTCCGATTGTAGTGAAATGCATATCCTCTTTCTAGGGAATTTAATCATCCCCTTATATTTAAAAAGACCAACTTACATTTTAAATATAATCCATTTTGTTATATTTGGCGAACCTAACTATGAAGCATTAAGTTAATGATTTCCAAGTATTAAATATAATCGATTCTGTTATATTTGGTATATCAACTGGGATGATTAAATGTGGTTCCGTTATATTTGGTGCCTCAACTAAGGCTATCAAATAGGCCATCCCGTTATAATATATATATTGCAACCCCGCGACTTGTCGACATCGCTATTTCTGTATGTTCGCTGTTCTGTTGACGATTCCCTTTTACGAACCTGCTGTGTTATTTCGTCCGGGGTTTACATAATGTTTTGTGAAAATAATTTCAAACACATATACACGTACGCTTTTATTTGTTTCATACGTAGATTCAGATTGAACCCGAGTAATAGGCGCCAGGAGAACCTTTACAAGCTCGCCACGCACGTGCACACGCTCACTCAACTATATCACAGAACATGCCCAAGCATCACTCCAGCGGACAGCAAGAAACGAACACAGCAACACTGTTTCCGAACTAGATCGCACTTTACCGTTAAAACAATATTAAAACACCTTTATCACTGTTGGGCCCGCCCTATATCCCCCAGAATAAATTAACCATAACTTAACATTAACATAAGAATTGTATGACAAATATAAACGCTATTAATATACTTAAATCTTAACTAAAATATTAAATGTACCCGTTCAACTTATACAACATAGATCACTCTCGCACTCATTCAACATTATTTAAATAAATTTGAAATTCCAAGCGATCAATAAAAGAAGTATTAATTAAATGAATGATTTATTTAGAAAACTGGGTAAATAAAATTATCATGCAGATATATGATTTAGTAAGTCTAGATAACATAATTACGGAATTAGGTATGAATTTGTACAGATATTTGCTGACTCTTAATTGCACATATGATTCTGGTTGAGTTCTTTAGTGATTCAATTTGGTCATTAGTAATTTTATCATTTTACACTTAATGTTTGTAAATCGTTCTCCACTTTAAAGTTAATTTAGCTGGTGCATGAATGTGTGAGCAAATGTTAAAATATAACTACCTGTGGAACGAGAAGACTGTAATGGGATCCTGAGCGATGTTTTCCTTAATTCAGCATGCCGGCTTTTGGTGGGGCTTCCAGGGCGTGTGTGGTCCTTGAGTTCATTTTCTCCGAGGTTGAGAGCATTCTAGGATCGATCAGCGGTGCCAGGTGCGAAGGTTCGGCGGCCAAGCCGCGAATTTTGGATTCAGCAACGCATTTCGTCTACGGTATCACACAAAGTTTAGGTTAAGAAGTCCAAGTACTTAATCAGAAGCTCTGCCAAAAAAATTAATAATACTCTCCGCTAAAATTCAAATTAATTTCGCCTTCCACAACTCTTAATCAATAATTAATAATTGTAATTAATGTCTAACTGTCTCTCCAGTTCTGTCTTGCCTTTTTCTTCTCTTCTTTCCCGCCACGACACCTTGAATTTTTCCTCCAATCTCTGTCATGCACTCATGAGTCATTAGTTCTTATTTGCTAATTAAGGGTCCTCTTTATTCAATGGTTTCTGGGACATTTGCACCACGTTGGAATTTAATTTAGTTTTACCATTTTTTTTAAGTATTGTTTTAGCTGGAGCCAGAAGTCTAAGTAGTACAATAGCAGTGTACACTTTTTATCACCTCTGTTTCTAAATTTGGATTGTTATCTAGACTTTACCAACATACATCCTGCTTATTGTTTCAAATTCTCTAACTTTTAATCTACTAATTGCCCCCCCCCCATTCAAAATATCTTAGATCGCTTGGAATCTTTTAACCTATTGCAGATTAATTAATTTACTTATCTTTTTTCTTTCTTTTTTGTTTAAAAATGATTTAATAAAAAAATTTCTAATTTGTTCTCGATCATTCTTTTTTTTTAAAACGAAATAACAAAAAAAGCAAACTTACAAATAATGATTAAAAAATAAAAACTCTTTTAATTTTAGTTCAATAAATCTGACAGGTACTCTTGTATAGCTGCGATCTGCTTTAGAAACGGCTGTTTCTCGTTTATTCTTAAAACAAGATCGTTTTTTAAAAAGTTTTGTACCTGTCATTTATTTCGTCATTAATATATATCTTTAACTTTCCTAGGTTCAAACCCTATGTAACGCTATTCCGTTACAATATATGCATTCAACTTTAAGTTGTTTTTAATGATCCTAAGTAATATTAAAATTGAATTATTTCTGTAGTTAAATATAAAGAAAATGACTAGAATCAATCGCTCCAATAGCAGAAAAATCTATAAATTCATTAATAATATGTATACATGTTTTAAAGTTATTTCGATATACTCTGGGATGGAAAAAACAAAAGAAAAATGCTTGAAATAATTAATGGACTGGGAAATAAAAAGACATTAAAAGAAATTAAATGGTATTTAAAATTTTTCATATTTTTTTGTTGTTTTATACATCTATTATTTTTTATAACATTTTAAAATGTATCTTTATAAAAGTATATATAATTGTGATATTTAAAACTAACCTATAAGTTTTTTTTTGAATGTTTAAACTTAATAATAATAATAATGAAAGTCAATTTTTAATATATATATATATAGATAGATGTTTATTTTATTTATTTTTTAAAGAAATTTTATATCTTAAAGTGTGTGACTATATTGTTAAATGCCAAGGTAAAATAACAATTGTAATAATATATATTTTATGTTAATGTCATTAAATGGTTTTATGTAATTCACATTATATATATATATATATATATATATATATATATATATATATATATATATATATATATATATATATATATATATATATATATATATATATATATATATTAAATGATAAATCTCATGTATTAGTTGAGATTGAAAAACAATAAACTACATTTAATTGCATAGGAGTTGTATATAAATATATAAATTTTTATAGAATCCTATTTACATCTTATATCATTATTTAGTAATTTTCAAATTCTATAATTTGAATATAGTTGATAACGACTATTTAGATAGTTGAAAGTATTCCTATTAAATTATAGTATATATTTATTTTTAAAATATTGTCTATTATATTAATTATTGGACTGTTTTTTTGAAATATTGTATTTATGTTGATACAAAGATTTTCATGGGTTGTATATATAAAAGACATATTTTGTGGGTTCATTCATGTTAAAAAAATTAAATATTGATATACCAATGTTTCAACTTGATCACACAATTCATCCACTCTCATGTTCTTTCAAATATTTGAAGCTGTTTAAATATTTCCTTCCTGTAGAGGTTAAAAATGTTGATACAAAGATTTTCACAGGTTGCATGTATAAAATACATATTTTGTGGGTTCATCCGTGTTAAAAAAATAAATTTTGATATTCTGACATTTTGATTTGATCATACCCCCCCATATATATATATATTGTAACGATCTGGAGTAGGTAGACTTACGTAAACTGCACTACAGGGCGCCATCTAGGCATTTGAACCTAGAAAAATTTATAAAGTAGGCAGATACGTAAGTAAAAAAAAAAAATTTTTTTTCTTCTTTTTTAAATATTTTGGTTCCGTTCGTTAGCCCATGTCACTAGCTCAGTGGAATAGCAGAGATAAAAATCTATATCTTAATTTATATCTTAAATATAATAGTAATAGTAACAAGTCAGAAGTCACATGACTTATATATAGCTTGCACTTACTAATATGTAAAGTTAAGAGCGTGCTAATAGCTCTAAACAAGCTTTTTTTTTTTTATTTATGATAAATGCTACTACAAGAGAAGGCATTCAAATCGTGGTCCCCATCCCCAGACCGTTTCGACCTATGGGTCTCTTCAGTGAGGAGTTGGGACATTAGATCTAAAAAACCAACTCAAGCAAAGCATTTATCTAAAAGATAATTGTTAGAAAAAGATCTGAAACTTTTAGACATCTACATGTCTTTAAAGTCAGCTCTCCAACTAAAAAAATCATATGGGAGAGCTGACTTTAAAGACATGTAGATGTCTAAAAGTTTCAGATCTTTTTCTAACAATTATCTTTTAGATCAATGCTTTGCTTGAGTTGTTTTTAGATCTAATGTCCCAACTCCTCACTGAAGAGACCCATAGGTCGAAGCGGTCTGGGGATGGAGACCGATTTGAGTGCCTCTCTTGAATAGCATTTATCATAAATAAAAAAAAAAGTTGTAGACTATTAGCACGCTCTTTTACATATTAGTAAGTGCAAGCTATATATAAGTCATGTGACTTCTGACTTGTTACTATTACTATTATTATTTTGCTGTTGTGGCTTTAGCTAAATTAAAGAGCTAAGCCTACTAATATATGGAGTATCTGAATTAAGTTCAGGCCCATATGATTTTTTCAGTTGGAGAGCTGACTTTAAAGACATGTAGATGTCTAAAAGTTTCAGATCTTTTTCTAACAATTATCTTTTAGATAAATGCTTTGCTTGAGTTGGTTTTTTAGATCTAATGTCCCAACTCCTCACTGAAGAGACCCATAGGTCGAAACCGGTCTGGGGATGGGGACCACGATTTGAATGCCTTCTCTTGTAGTAGCATTTATCATAAATAAAAAAAAAAAAAAAGCTTGTTTAGAGCTATTAGCACGCTCTTAACTTTACATCTTAAATATAAATAAATAAATAAATAAATAAAATAAGCCACTGCCAGTAACTAACATACAGACATTTATTTATGCATATATATATATATATATATATATATATATATATATATATAAGATTTAAAATTATTTTAGTATTAGTTTTACATTTTAACATTTAACATTATTTTTAACTTTACCTTAGATTTTAATTTACATTTTAATTTCTATTATATTATAAGTTTACATTTTAATTACGTTCGCACAGATGGGATTATAAAAGCTTGTTTTAATATGTTGCTATAGGTCGGTTACATAGATTACACGGTTAAAAACATTTCAAAGTAAACATAAACGATCAAAATATAAAATCATTGATACTGGCAATTGCAGAGGGAAATTTATAAGTAACCCAGTAGTATTCACCATAAGATACTTGCATTGTCACCAATGACTTAAAAGACATCCGAATAAATACATTTTAGATACTCACTGTAAGGTATCATTATTTATCAAATGTCTATATATTTTGATCAAATATGAAAACCCAAAACATACTTAACCGCTAACCAATCCATGCAAGCATCCATAAACAACTTAAATTTAATGCATTTTTATTTAGGGTCGAGCATGAATAGACTACATAAATTTGCTTTTGAAAATAAACATTCTATCCCTATTTAACCTTAGGCTAAAATTCGCAGTCAAACTGGCATCAATCCATCTGATATATCGATGTATTCAATGTAATACGAAATACGGTGGCACCAAAAGTTAAGAGAAGAAATTGCCTCTCGTCAAATAGGAATATAACATCTATCTGACAAGAAGAGCAATAAAAAAAACTCCATAGAAAGGAACTGTGCTCTGCGTCTTATAATTCCTTCCATAGGCAAAACGGGAGAGTGCGGCATATGAAGCGATTCTACCAATAGCGAATCTCCGACTACATTTACTAACTACATCAATATATCCAATCCATTGAACCAATTTAACAATGACACAAATAACCTAAGATTACCCTCCCCTAATATAACTTTACCAATCTATACAGCCATTCACGCCCGACTTAAGTTTAACATTTATATAATTAATTTAACGAAAAACAAAAAAATCATGACAAAAACTTAAAGAACAAAAAATAAATAAATGGAAATGATTTTACATAAATAAGAAAAAAAATCCATCAAATAACGCTATTAATAAAGAATTTAGTTTGGTCAGATAGGATTCTATATGTAACAATTAAATACTAGGAAAGTTTAAAATTTAAAGTTCTTAGTGTTTTCAAATTAATATTGTTCGTTATATTTTATAAAGTTCTTACGGTTTTAGAAATGTTCATCTTTTACAGTTGCTTGCTGTTTGAAATCCAGCGTTAAATTTCCCGATGATCCTGTGGTCCTCTGAATATAAGAAAAGCGATGTTTCATTTTTCCATTTTATAACAACTGAAGGGATTGAACGTGCATCTTTTTCAATCCCTTCTCCTTCACTTCCGCACTAACACATATCTGTCACATCATAAATAATCAATAATAATCACTAACTAATAATTTCCAAACTTGTCCTTTTATATTACTTTGAAAGATTGACTTAACATTACGTCATCGATGTGATGATCTTTTTCGTTGAGGTCTGATTTCCCAATGGATTTATTTCATTTGCTAAAAGTTTCTATTGTTTTCCTATCTGACCGATGTTTTTACATTTAAATGCCCAAGGCTGGTTTACATTTGACTAATTAAATTTATCATTTCCATTTCTGATTAATTAACCTGTTTTTCAAATCAAAGATATATTTAAAGATAAATTTAAAGATATAATTTTATCTCCAAATCTTTTTAAAATTTAGTTTTAAAATACTTTTTCTTTAATAAAGTTTTATTTTAATAATTTTTCATTATCTGTGCGATTTAATATATATGAGTTTAAGATGATATTTAATTTCAATTTTTAATTCTTAAAGAAAATTTTTAAATGCGAACTTTTTAATTTACTTTCATGTTTAATAAATAAATAAAAAAAAACAATGTAACGAACGTCTGTGCTCGTTACAATATATATATATATATACTAAATAATGCCATACAGGATTGATATGTTATCTTCTGATTACATTCCAAAACATTAATATTCTAAGAACTAACATGGTAAATATATCATAAATTATACATAAACCATAAATATGCATATCATGAATATTATACACATATTTATAAAACAAATGCTGATAACTCTTTTACCATTTAGTGGTTTACAATACCTTTAATTTTGTTTTTAATATTATTTGGAAGACCAACAGTACTAATAATGAGTTTTTGGACATGTTGAAGATTTATTAAAGTTTCTAGATAATGTGATTATTAAATTTTGACAAAATATTTAAGATTGGAACTATATAGATTAAATAAGCACTGATATGCTTTAAAAACACTCAAAATAATAAGGAAATGTTTATTGAAATATTATAGTGATAAAATAATATAATATCCTTTGTAGCAATTAAATATAAAACGATGAAAAAGAATAAAAAGCATCTTATCTATTTTAAACAGCAAATACATATTATTTTTTCTTGTTGAAAGACAATTCACAGCTTCACCCAATAAAACATTATTAAAAACAATATATTTCTACTAAAAATATAAAGATTTATTCAGAAATAAATTATTTTAATCAGGAGTGCAGCAATTATTTTTAAAACAATAAGTATTATAAATTTTAAGTAAATTGTACAAAGCACAGAGTATAAACTTTTATATATGTTCATTTCAATAAAAATTTTATTAACAATAAATAGTGATTACATACTAATAAAGGATAAATAAATGAATAAATTGTACAATAATATGATTATATAATGTTATATTTGTCATCTGGCTAGATTATGTTATGAGAGCACAATTGTTATACTCTTATGTGGTTAGGTATAGTGAAGAGATTCTAAAAACTTGTTTAATGGTATTAGCGTTTTTAATATAAACATGAATATTTTCTTTTATAATTGACTATTCTATAATGCTGGGTAGGTGGGAATTGATAATCAGAAAAAGGAAAGAGCAGTTAAAGACCAGGTGTCATCAAAGACTTTACTGGAGGCAAGGAGCTGGTCACATTTCTTGATTTTTTTGAGCGTTTGATAAAACAATGGTATGATTTGTGGTGGAGGTAATTCCATGAGACTTTTGCATCTCACTATCCATATGGAATAAAGGACAAAGGTAGAAAGCCTTATTATTGAAAAAAATCCATTATGAATGGCATTTTCAAGTGAGAAAATCATATCAGGTCTTATGTGGGAATTGATTATAATTATAAATTTCCTTCTCAAACACCTCAGTCAATTCACTGTGTCAATTATTAAAAAAATGATTGATCACCTAGCCTCCGGCAACAGAAACATAACAGATCTTTACCCAGTGGCACTCGTGCCTTTTATTAAAAAAGCAAAACCATTAAACGACATTAACAGTATCCTGCCAATTTCCATGACCCCATTGCTTATCAAGATAATTGAGTAAATCATTAAAGATCAAATCCAAACTCAAATTCTTAGCCATATCTTGTCAAACCAATATGGAAAAAAGGGATCATCAATCTCGCATGCTATGTCCAATGTAACTGCACTGTTCAATTACATCAGAGGACATCGTAAATCAAAACCTATTGCTGTCCAGCTGTTGCGGCCAGAGTCCAGATAAACATCCTCCTGGATATTCTGTTGGAATGCGACATTCCAGCCGGGATTGTACAGATGGTCAGCAATCTGCTCAACAACAGAGAGATTTTTCTCTCTCTTGATGGCAAGATCACACCAGGCTTCAAGGCATACAGTCGATCCCTCAAGGATCTCCACTCAGTGCCCTTTTCTTCACAGCATACATCAACCCTCTTCTGACAGATATAGAAAAAAACCTCCCTGGAATTTTCTTTCCCTCTCTCAATAAAAACTTCAATGTATTTGCATATATAGATGACATCATGGTTGTGCTTCTCACCATTAAATACATTCCCCATCTCATGAACATATTAAACAGAAATACAGCGAAACTTGGCCTACAAATAAATTTTAACAAATCTTCCATCTGGAAGATAATGTCTGGTAAACAAATTAACTTTCCTTTTCTGCAAAACCCCAAAGATACCTAGGTTTCCCAATCTGCAAAACTCCAACTGCAATGGCAAGAGAGATTCAAGATGCAATCCTCCATTCAACTGAAACCATCACCACTTCACTCTCTAGAGTATACCTTTCATTATATGGAAAGGTTGGCCTCCTCAACATGATCATAATGCCAAAAATCTCATATTATCTTCCATTCGTTAAAATGTCTAAACAGTTTCAAAATAAAATTAACCGATTATGCACCAAACTTCTCTGGAGAGGAAGGAGAGTTTCTACTAGCTTGTGAGGTATCCAACGACCATGCAGGTTCAATGGACTGTCATTCCACTCAATACAAGCAATCATTTTACAGAAAACCCACAACACTCTACATAATCTGATCTTCTCCTGCAGATACTCTAACATTATTAAAAAAAATTCACCAACAGATCGTCCTCCACCCTCTTCCAGTTCATGGATAGCATCCCTAATAGAACACTTACAACTTTATAACCCGATAATGCCCTTTAACCTTAACCAAAAAAACCACCTTATGTGAAGCATACAATATAATCAACTATAATCAACAACCCATTAAAACCAGCCTAAAAGCAACCAACCAAAGACTCATTACACACTTCAAAAGATGGAGTCTGGAACCCAAATTCCTTGACTTAATCATTAAAATAAATCTTAATGCACTTCCCATGAATTGGTTCCTTTATCACCGAAGAGGTTTTACCAGCATTGACACTATATGTGGTCTGTGTCTCATGAAGATGAAACCATAGACCATATTATACACCAGTGCCCAATACTTAAAACTTTTATATATGTTAATGACAATAAAGTATTGAAACTAATAAATTGCATTCCAGCATGGATATTTATTTGTATCTTTACTGAGGCAAAATACTTTATTTATATGCAATATTTTATCACATATTTTATTCAAAAATCAAAATGCATAAAAAATAAATTAGTCCATTTATAAATTATTTAAGAATAAGACAATATTTATTAATAAATATAATAAAATTATTTTTTAAAAATTTTAACAATGTTGAAATAAACATTTCATCAATTTCAAAATGTAGCAAATTGATAAGTTTATAAATGTCATTTGCAGTAAAAACAAATAACAATTTATTAGTTTTCTATTACAATAATAAAGACATTGATACCATTATAAGTATTTCTCCACAACTGTATGTATTATTTATAAGCACTAAAATGTTATCTAAACATTTCAATTTGATTGTATTATAAAATTAAGCTAAAATAAAATTTTGTAAATAATAATCGAGCTCTACATTAAAAAAAAATAGTATCCATAATTCATCAAAAAATAAAGCAAAATAAACTTCTTAGAGTTGCATAAATTTCATGCATTCAACATTTCCAGATTCTGACTTCCATGTAAATTTAGCATGACTAAAAAAAGTAATTGAATATTTAGCCATTCTAAAATCATCATCATGCCTCTTACTTTTCAGCATTTTGTGAAGTTTTTCTTTGTCTCACACATCAATGTAAAATATATGATAAAATGTATATGATTTTTCAGAAAATAATAAATTTAACTTCATTTGATAGATATTTTTGTTTACTACAGAAATAAATTTTAAATGTTCACATTTTGTTTCTGTAATTATCAAAAAAAATGAGATCACAATAAAAACAAACACTTTACACATCATCACTTCTAGAAAGATTATTTTCAGTTTATAAAATCCACAAAATATTTTTTAATTTTTATTATTTTTAAATAATGAAATGAATATTTTTTATTTCTCTTATATCTAACAAATTATGTTTTAAAAGATTAATTTTTTTGAATATTTATTGTAAAATTGCAATATTTTTCTTACACATAAATATAAAGTAGATTGTTTACATTAGTAGCTATTTTTGTTATTTGTTTTAGGCCATATTTACATTAGCTGCTAATGTAATGTTATATTTTAGATAATAAATTATTTCAAGTCAAAATAAGTTATTAATATTTTTTATTTCTTGATATCTAATAAATATAGTGCAAATTATTATTTTAAAAAAATCTAAAAGCATAATAACTTTGCTAATAAACATGTTTTTGTATCATTGAAAACTACAATGATGTAAAATGTGTAACATTTTACAGCCATAACAACAGACAATAGTGGAACATGTTAGGGCAGGACCTATGTATATTGTAAAGTGTAAATTTTGAAATTTCTGCATTTTTGCGCACAAATTTCTGAAAAAAATTATTATACTAAAATATACCGCTTTATATGCGGTTTAACATATAATACTAATGAATAAATTCACTAGGAGGCAAAAAGGCCAAAAGACAAAATAATTTGATCAAACACTCAAAAAGTTAATACTGTTCTAGTAAAACGATCAAACTTAATAAATAAGATTTAATATGTAAACTCTAAATTAAATTCAGCTTCAGTGTATATGTAAACAAAAGGAGTATAATTGGTTATTAGTTTAATAACTCTTAAGTGTGTATCTCATCTAGTTGACAATCAACAATATTAAAAAATGATGCTTATAGACATAAAAGTTACAAAAATAGATTTATTCATTATATTATTGAGCCATTGTTTGACAGTTAGATTTTTCTTTGTCATAACTGGGTAGAGAGTGAATTACTCCCATGAATTACAATTACATTGAAACTCTGTTACTATAAATAATAATAATAATAATAATAATAATAATAATAATAATAATAATAATAATAATAATAATAATAATAATAATAATAATAATAATAATAATAATAATAATAATAATAATAATAATAATAATAATAATAATAATAATAATAATAATAATAATAATAATAATAATAATAATAATAATAATAATAATAATAAAGTAGTACACAAAATGAATTATACTTAGAGAAACAAAATTGTACTTAATTACTACTTTTTAAATCTCTTTTTTACATTTTATATTTGAAAAAAATTCTCTAATAGTTGCAAAGTCAAATCTTCCCCCCCCCCCCCTCCATTTTTTTTTTTTTTTTTTTTTAGGGTTTTTTTAAAAAAAAAAAAAAAAAAAAAAAAAAAAAATTAAAGTAAGACATTCAACATGTTTGCACATGTTTATTTTTTTATCTTATTTAATAGTAACCTACTGATTTAATTATTAAGAGTACATATGATAGGTGGATGTGTAACTTTCCATACTTATGGTCAATACATTGACATTATGAAGGCAAATATAGCTGAATTACATTATAGAAAAACAAAAGCAAGTATATAGTTTTACTCTTTCAGTGAGTATTTATTCATAAATTTTACAGAAGTAAAAATAAATAAGCTTATAACAAAAACTTGAAGTGTAGTGTTTTTAAAATTTTCTAAACCCCTCCCCCCAAAAAACAAACAAACAAACAACTTATTTTTGGCAAATCTTTATTTAAATAATAAATTTGAGATTTAATTATACAAAACATTATGGGCTAATTTTAACCTACATTTACATGGAACTATATTTGGAAGAAGATTGTAATTTGGAAAAAGAAAAAAAAATGATACAGTTAATCATAAATAATTCTACAACAGTCCAGTTATCATTTGGTGGACTCATAGATTTCTGATCTAAAGCTTTAGTTTGTTTCTCTGTTTGTATATGCAGAAGTGAATAATATTTATGATTATGAGTTACATTTAAAGTTCTTTTATCCCTATCTTCATAATTTGTGTAATATGTCACAAAAATATATTTATTGACATGACAATATTCAAAAATTGTTTTCATTGTTGTTGTTGTTGTTGTTATTATTATTATTATTATTATTATTATTATTATTATTATTATTATTATTATTATTATTATTATTATTATTATTATTATTATTATTATTATTATTATTATTATTATTATTATTATTATTATTATATTTTATACAGCTTAATTTTACAAATTGGGGAATGGGTGAGCCAAATAATACTTTGGGTAATGAAGATTGTGTTATGATTTTTGGTGAAGTACATACATCTGTAACTGATGGCATAGGCAGATGGTATACTGTTACCTGTGAAAAAAAATATTCCTACATTTGTAAAGATTATTGGGGTAAAGAAATTTAATTTGTATATGTATGTAATAGCTATTAGTATACATAAGTTAACTTAAAAGAATATATTAATGAAAAACAACAAACATAAATCACAATTACTCTTCTACACATACGTTTTTTAATATTTCAACCAGAGGACTAACCTCCATCAGAATACACACCCAGTTCTATCTATGAAATATTGAAAGCAACTATTTAGAGATGAAATTTTTTTTTTTTTATATATATATATATATATATATATATATATATATATATATATATATATATATATATATATATATATATATATATATATATGAAAAATAAAAACAAGTTATAAATCACATAACTTGCTATCACTTGCATTTATGATCAATAGATGGAGCTTTACCAAAACCTCCGAACAAGCATATTTTTGTTTACATAAGCGTCAAAAGAGTCAGAATTCACTATCTCTTTCATTAGCTCTACCTTCATATCAGCTGATTTCAAGATAATTTACTATCATCAGTGAAAGGTAGGGGCCACAAACTTGATCTAAACACTAACTCCAAGCATTTATGCAACAAGTTCTTATCAGTTTGCAGGCATGAATTTTTTAGACACATAATGTCTTCAAATCCAGCCTATCAAGCCAGATAGCTACATGGGTCTGATATCAGTTCAGTTTTACCACATAGTCAAAGCCTCTGCAATAATTATCATTGCAAAAGCCTTTAAAGGTACATTTCCGAAAAACAAAAACAAGTTATAAATCACGTAACTTGCTATCACTTGCATTTATGATCAGTAGCTGGAGCTTTACCAAAACCTCTGAACAAGCACATTTTTGTTTACATAAATGTCAAAAGAGTCAGAATTCACTATCTCTTCCATTAGCTCCACCTTCAGATCAGCTGATTTCAAGCTAATTTGCTATCATCAGTGAAGGATAGGGGCCAGAAATTAGATGTAAACCCTAACTCCAAGCATTTATGAAACAAGTTCCTATCAGTTTACAAACATGAATTTTTTAGACATGTAATGTCTTCAAACCCAGCCTAACAAGCCAGATAGCTGCATGGGTCTGATATCAGTTCAGTTTCACCACATAATCAAACCCATGTAGCTATCTGGTTTCTTGGGCTGGGTTTGAAGACATTACATGTCTAAAAATTCATGCTTGCAAACTGATAGGAATTTGTTGCATAAATGCTTGGAGTTAGTGTTTAGATCTAGTTTCTGGCCTCTACCTTTCCCTGATGATAGCAAATTAGCTTGAAATCAGCTTAGATGAAGGTGGAACTATTGAAAGTGATAGTGAATTCTCACCTTTATGATGTTTATGTAAACAAAAATATGCTTGTTCTGAGGTTATGATAAAGCTCCATCTATTGATCATAAATGCACATTATAGCGAGTTACGTGATCTGTAACTTGTATTTGTTTTTCATAAATGTACCTTTAAAGGTTTTTGCAATGATATATATTGCAGAGGCTTCAACTACGTGGTGAAACTGAACTGATATCAGACCCATGTAGCTATCTGGCTTGTTAGGCTGGGTTTGAAGACAATACGTGTCTAAAAAATTTATGCTTGCAAAGTGATAGGAGCTTGGTGCATAAACGCTTGGAGTTAGTGTTTAGATCTAGTTTCTGGCCCCTATCCTTTACTGATGATAGCAAAATAGCTTGAAATCAGTTGATTTGAAGGTGGAGCTAACGAAAGAGATAGTGGATTCTGACTTTTTTGATGTTTATGTAAACAAAAATACGCTGGGTCAGAGGTTTGGTAAAGCTCCATCAATTGATCATATATATATATATATATATATATATGATCAATTGATATTATATATATATATATATATATATATATATATATATAATGAACAGTGGTACATGTTCCTGAATTTTATGAATTATAAATTTTTTTTATGGAAAGAATTTATAATTATTTAAAGAAGTTTAAAAAAATACTAAGAAATTATTTTATCAAGAAAATGATTAAAGTAAAAAAACTCACTTAAAATAACTAATTTATAAATGTTTAAGAAAGAAAAATATAATTTACAATG
This sequence comes from Epiperipatus broadwayi, assembly GCA_028023455.1. Classification (NCBI taxonomy): domain Eukaryota; kingdom Metazoa; phylum Onychophora; class Udeonychophora; order Euonychophora; family Peripatidae; genus Epiperipatus; species Epiperipatus broadwayi. The sequence continues at coordinate 3,419,950 of JAQFVV010006287.1, read as the reverse complement.
TTTAAAGACTTTTTATATAAGAGTACATCTCCATAAGGCAAAACAACACCTCATGTATTAGTAGAAGTTTTACTATTTTACATGATGATGATAATAATAATAATAATAATAATAATAATAATAATAATAATAATAATAATAATAATAATAATAATAATAATAATAATAATAATAATAATAATAATAATAATAATAATAATAATTCTCTTTTTTCATTTCGTTAAAAGAGAAAAATGTGTGTGTTGATTTTTAAATTCATTAAAATAAAAATATATATGTTTACATATAAAAATTATAATATTGATTTAAAAATGTAAAAAAATAACATTTGTAATTTAAAAGTTCAATCAAATTCAAAGATTGCTCAACTGATAAGCAATGATGGAATGGGAGTTGTTAATTAGCAATGGCTACAATTAAACAATGGGAATAATTAAAAAAGTTATATCTTATTTACAGTTGGATTAATCTAAGAAGAAATGTAAACTAAGAAACAGGGCGAATTTAATTAATAAATTTAATTAATTTAGAAATTGAATCAAACTGATTTGGAAAGATAAGAACAATAAGAGGGCCACATATAAGTAGGCCTGAAAAAACTCTTCATCATCAGATTTTTTTAGCAGTATTATTCTGGTCTGTGCAAATAAAACATATTTTTATGAACACAAAAAAACTATGTGTTGCTAATCAGAAGTATAGTACTCCTTTCTCTGACCTTCCTCAAACATCTGAAAGTCTATAATTAACCACAATGAATAACTAACTATCTGAGTCACTTGAACATTTGTCTGCTGAACTAAAATGCAGCAAGTAACCACATTCGTTAGCCATTCAAACTGCAACCTGTTGGTACAAATGCATCACAAAGACTAAAAAGCAGCCACCTATCCAGAATAATGCATATCTGAAAAACCTATAGGTAATGGTTATCTTTTTTTTTCTATTCCTACTATGTCAGTAATTTATTATTGGAACCATTGCAATCTTTAAGATATGCAGAGTCAACAAAAATAAACTCTATAACCAGGATAAAATAAACAATTTATATGCAAGGTAATATGCTAAAATTATAGTTTTAGAACTTGTAGAATCATACAAACCAACAACTTATATGACAGAATATGTGTGTATGATATATAATGTTTTAATTCTTATGTGTATTTAATGTTTTATGCTCGTGGTAATGTGTGGGCCCAGGATATTATGTAAATATTATTTTATTCAAGAAAAAGATGAATTAATTCTCTAATTAATTTTACAGTATGTAAAATAAATTATTTTTGGAAATTAGCATTTGTTGATAAATTCTTTTACAAATACCACTAATTAAAGCAGTTTATTATATTACTTTTTTGCTTGAGTTAGTTGTAATATTCAGACATTGAATTAGTAGCTTTCATTCAGAGCATGTTAATTACTTTGTGTATTTATCTGGCATCTGAAGTCTACTTCAAAACAAATAAAATGCTATGAATGACAAGGTTTGAATTCAGCAGTTGGGAGAATTTCTGTAGCTTGGAAATGTGGCTGTAAATTATACCTTATATAATCTAACTATAGGTACCCCTGAGTATTATGCTTCACTGCCCAAGATCTGGTATGATGTAATATTAAATTTCAGCTGGATTAGATCATCAAGCATTGATGGCCAAGTGATCAGGACAACTCCTTACAAGCAGTTGTCCTGTGTTCACGGGTTTGTTTCCCAGCCAATGCTTTGACACATGAAAAAAAAAAGAAGTCAACAATTTGTTTTATACTTTTTTGTGTAATAGTAAAAAAGAAAAAAAAACAAATGTATTCTATATTTTTTCATTTGATCTAACTCCCACCTGGTTGTATATATATATAAAACAAAATTTTTGGGTATGAACCATGTATTACTTTGCATTACAATCCGATATTTCGATGGACTTGCAATCACCATTATCAAGGTGCTTGTCCATCAAAATATCAGGTTGTAATGCAAAATAATACATTTTTTTAAGTGTCATCACATCGGCTGGGATGCAAACCTAAAACCCGGGCAACTGCCTGCTAGTGCAAGGCAGTCATGCTGACCTCTTGACCACCAACGCAAGACTAAATAATACATGGTTTGTACCCAAAAATATTGTTTTATCTACGTCATGCAATATATATATATATATATATATATTGTGCCCTTTTGTATATTATACATCGAGAAGTAAGGGTACAATATATATATATATATATATATATGTTAACAGATGGCGTTCTACCATAAACACCATCAAGCATATGTTTACATAAATGTCAGAGCATGCATTCACTATCTCTAACTTTAATTCCACTTTCAGATCATGATTTCAAGCTATTTGCTATCATCAGTGAAAGACAGGAATTTTAGAAACTAGATCTAAACACAAACTCTGAGTGTTTATGAAACAGTTTCTATTCAGCTTGCAAGTGTGAATCTTTTAGACACATAATGTCTTCAAACTCATCATAGCAAGCCAGATAGCTATATGGGTCTGATCTCAGTTCAGCATAACCACATAGTAGAAGCCTCTGCAATATATATATATATATATATATATATATATATATATATCATTGCTAGAAAGACCTCAAAGATACATTTATGAAAAACAAAAAAACAAGTTAAAAACTTGCTAATGCTTGTATTTATGTAAACAGATGGTATTCTACCAAAAACACTGTCAAGTGTATGTTTACATAAACGTCAGAGCATGCATTCACTATCTAACTTTAATTCCACTATCAGATCATGATTTCAAGCTATTTGCTATCATCAGTGAAAGACAGGAATTTTATAAACTAGATCTAAACACAAACTCTGAGCGTATGTTAAACAGTTTCTATTCAGCTTGCAAGCATGAATCTTTTAGACACGTAATGTCTTCAAACTCAGCATAGCAAGCCAGATAGCTATATGGGTCTAATCTCAGTTCAGCATCACCACATAGTAGATGCCTCTGCAATATATTTCATTGCTAGAAAGACCTCAAAGGTACATTTATGAAAAACAAAAAACAAGTTAAAAACTTGCTAATGCTTGTATTTATGTCAACAGATGGCTTTCTACCAAAAACACCATCTGTTGACATAAATACAAGTGTTAGAAAGTTTTTAACTTGTTTTTTGTTTTTCATAAATGTACCTTTGAGGTCTTTTTAGCAATGATATATATTGGAGAGGCTTCTATTATATGGTGATGCTGAACTGAGATCAGACCCATATAGCTATCTGGCTTGCTATGCTGATTTTGAAGACATTATGTGTCTAAAAGATTCATGCTTGCAAGCTGAATAGAAACTGTTTCATAAATGCTCAGAGTTTGTGTTTAGATCTAGTTTCTAAAATTCCTGTCTTTCACTGATGATAGCAAATAGCTTGAAATTATGATCTGAAAGTGGAATTAAAGTTAGAGATAGTGAATGCATGATATGACATTTATGTAAACATACGCTTGATGGTGTTTTTGGTAGAACATCATCTGTTGACATAAATACAAGCGTTAGCAAGTTTTTAACTTGTTTTTTGTTTTTCATATATATATACAAACATTGTACCCTCACTTCCAGGATATATAATATATAATAAAAAGAACTAGCTCAGATAAATGGTTATGCTCAGCTAAAATACATATATTCTATAATAAAGATATTCTACAATACTATCTAGTATTTAACTAGCACTAACTATCAAGAAATAATAACATGGTTCGGTTTTATAAATTAAATGAACAAAATATTAATATAATCATGAGACAATGAAGTGAAGTATGAGTAGCAATATTAATTATATTGAGCCAATATCTGGGAGGATACCATCTCAGTGGCATAAGAATACTACATCCCCTATTATTTCAAATAATAATAAATTCATAGCATTCTTACAACTTTTAAAATAATAATCAATTAAATATAGTATTAATAAATAATTTCTAATATCTTTACTCAAAATAATATAATTATAATAATCTCAGGTTCTTTAAACTAATTCTACTCAATTTATAATTTTCTGTAGCGAAGTATTGGAAATGCCCCGACTTTTAATGATATGGATGGCTGAAGAATTGGAAAGGGGAGACAGTTGAAGCTTGTTCATTAAAGATTGAAGATTTGCTATCTTAATATAAACTGAACACTGATTATATATATATGTGTGTGTGTGTGTCTGTGTGTGAGGGTGAGTGTGGGTGTGATATGATGATCTGGACTGCTGAATGCTGTTTTAGCATAAAATATGTGCATTGGAGATCATTTATCTTTTTCACATTTATGTGATCATGTATATCACTTGTATAAAATGAATTGGACAGCTATAAGGAGCTTGAAAATTTGAGTTCAAGTTCCTTATATATATATATATATATATATATATAAGAGAGGATATCTACATATATATATAGACATATATATATATATATATATATATATATATATATATATATATATTGTACCCTCACTTCCAGAAATATATAGTATAACTTAAAATATGACTAGCTCAATTAAATCGTTATGCTCGGCTAAAATATGTATAACTATTATTAATATATTTTTATAATACTATATCTTATCAGATTTAGTACAACTAACAGAAAATTAATATGGTTCAATATCATGCACTAATTAAATAAGTATTTATTAAATCATGAGACTATGAAGTGAAGTTACAAGTGGTAATATGAATTTACATTGAGCCTATGTCTTCTAAGACATTATCTCAATGGCATAAGAATACTATTACCTCTTTATTATCTCACTAATACATCTATAGCACTCCTATGTCTTTTATAAAAATTAACTAACTTCAATAATAGTAATAAATAAATCTCAATCTTTTATCAAAGAAATATAACTAAATAATCTCAGGTTCTTTTAATTATCTTAAAGTAATAATACTTCTTGCAGATAGGCATGATAAGGGATTTAATATCAAACCTAACTACACCTAACTTATAATAATAATAAATAACTAATAATAACAATCTCCAGTGTATAAGTTAACCTTATCTATTTTATTATACTACTAATCATTAAGAAAACAAGTAAATCATCTACATGTCTTTTATCTTCATATAGTATCTTAATTGAGAATATAATAAAATCTTATAATTTAATAATATGTGGCAATAAATAATATTATACTCTTATATTGTGTATTATAATTATTTCATGACCATTATAACATAATATGTTAATGTTAATGAATTTTTATAAATTATATTAAGAAAATACTGTATTTCTTTTTTTAAAAATAATAATAATTTAATTCATATTGTGCAAATATTATGTTTTATTCAAATTATCTGTTGTCAAATGCTGTGGTGCAAAATAATGAATTCGACACACTTTTAAAACAACTTAAACAAATTTATTTACATCAACTTTAATAAACAACTTATATACATTATTTACATTACAAGTGGAAATCAAAAAAAAAAATAAAAATAAGAAAAATAATAATAATACAAGATTCTTACATTGTTGTTATTTCTATAATCCAAAATAAATAATCCATACATTTCTTAAATGTTTTATCAGTAACATTTAATTGAGTTTATGAACTTATATTTTACTAGATATCATTTATAATCACTTAGTACAATAGAAGGCTTTTATGTAAAATATCACTTATGTAGCACATGTAAAATAAACAAACTTTAATAATTAAAATGCTACTCCATTTAAGTATTATAGCTATTTCTATTATAATGTAACTATTATGTATTACATTTATTATTAGCATTAACTAAATATCAACTAATGTATAGATTGATATAACTTTGTAATATTATGTGACTTTTATTGATTACATAATTATTTACTTCATTCTGATGTAATTTCATAATATATGTCTTACCAAAATATGCAATACATATATGTTCTTTTCTTAAAATAATATTTTTAAAATTATTCAACAATTTTGTGAAGACAAAATTTTTATTTATAAATTACCAATTTTTATAAAGTTATTATATTAAAATAAAATTCTATGATTCTTTTCCATTTAAACTACTATTCTTCTCTACTTGTTATTCCTATTCCCTCTTAATAAAATCTTATCTTCAAGTATCATTCTAATCTTATTTAACTTCAGTATCAGCTTACCAATTTTTAAAAAAAAATGACTATCCAAACTCTCTTATATCTCATCATCTATATATGATAAACCCTTCAAACAAAATATAAATTTCTATATAAAATTAATTTAACTTGTCTAATAAAAAAAAATAAAAATATAGATATATTTTTTACCTCTTACTAACTTGAAAATAAATATAAATGACTCATACTAATATAATAAATCAAATTCCTAATATTGTAACAGAAAACATTAAAGTGTATTCACAAAAGAATCATATAATTATTTCTGGATAACTCTTATTACGTTGTAATAAATTTATATTGTAAAATAAAGTATGCATATTAAAATAAAACTATTATTGATAATATTATGCGTGTATGTTCTTTAAATATTTATACATTCACTCAACAATCAAATAATATTTGGTTTATCTAAAGAAAACAAAGCAAAATACATTAAATTATTAATATTATATAATTATTACCATAAATGATACTCCAATTTATAATCAGCCAAACGATGTCCTCCAGGATTATAGTTTTACAAAAATAATATCACATTTATACTCAACAATTATTCTTAAAATATTACGTGTTGTAAAATTATATAAAAAAATAAACTTTATGAAATTAAGTGTTATATTAATGTGTAATTACTTTTAAAATGTACCTCTCTTATCTTTGATAGATCAATAAATAATTAAATATCTATGTTAGTTAAGAAAACAAAATATGTTACATAAAATCCAACGGTGTCTTCTTTCCACCCACAATTGTTCTTTTTTCCTAGGCACAACATTTTACCAACATCACATCCTTTTCCGGTACATCACGTGTTTAAACAGTTTTTATGAAATAAATGGAAAACGTTTTTTTTTTTTTAAAAAAATAAGATAAAATAAGTTCCACCATAAAGAAACAAAATAATAATTAAAACAGTTTATAGGATCCGGATTTATTTAAAAGTTATTATCTTCCTAGGATTAATCAATAGTTAAATGTTTAATTTAAGTTTTTATAAAAATTGACTTGGATATCCTCGTATACTTCTGTGCGCATTTCTTTAAATATTCAGCAAAACATTTTTTAAAATTTTCTATATAACCAGCATATAGAATTTAAATATTATAACGTTTTTTATAGGTATTTATTTATCAATTAAATTTCCGAATTATCAGTTTTTTAAAAATCTATCGACCTCTAGTCTTTTAAATAACAAAGACTTAATAAGGCAAGTATTTCTGCAATTATTATTAACTTCCATATCTTTACCAAAAGATATATTAAAATATATAATTTAAAAATACTTTCTTCATAAAGAAGTATTTATCTTTCTTTAAAATATTTGTTTATAAAAAATTAATTATAATCAACTTTTAAATTCATATAATGTCCAATATATTATTTTTATCCAACTAGTAATTCTCCTAGTTAATCCAGCGTTCACTATATTTTTAATATAAGGTTTCCAACACATTTTATCATTATACGATATTTTCATGATTATTTGATAGTAAAATTGAGCTTTGATAGAGACGATCAATAGGGAACTATAAATAAATTAGCACTGCATATTAAACGGTAAACTTTTATAAAATTATTTAAAACTACTCTCTTATAAATTAAGAAACTATTACGAGAGCGTCTATAATTTTTTACTTAGCTATATTTAATAGCACACTTCACTTAAAAGAAATCACAATCACCCCCTGAACAATTGAACCTCCGTTTTTATACCGGAATAAATTACCCACTTGATTGGTAAATTAAACAATCACCTTGCTAGCCTATTTACATATCTTACCAACAATACAAAATTAAAAATAAATAATGACTTATTTAATATTTATTATTTATTACATTATTTAATTCTTAAATTAATTTTTATCATTTATTTAAATCCATTAAGCATTTTTTAAAAATATATGTTTTACTTTATTTCACTTTTAACTTTTATAAGACTATTTTTCTAAACAAACTAAGTCTATTTTTATTCATTATATTTTTTAAACAGTATTTTAAAAATCAGATTTAATATTTCACACTAATTATTTTTATTTTTATCTCGTGATAGCCAATATAATATTTATAAATTTTATAATAGAATTTTAAAACAGTTTTGCAACTTTACTAAAAAAACTTACAAGCATATGTGTACATATGTCTATCTGTCACCTGACTTACAACACAGATATAAACGCTTGTAATTATCTAAAAATAAACTAACAATTCAATTTTATAAAATAAATATTTTTTAAAACAAATAATATACTATAACAACTTTAAAATAATAATTCGATATTATAAAATCAAATATTAATCTTCTATTATATACTATTAATAACAAAATATTTATATTCACTTACTAAATATTAATCTTTATCAATAATAAATATATATGCATTTAATTTTAACTTGTCTTTTTTTAAACTTTTAGCTTTAAACATTTATTTACAAAACTTATTAATGCAGTATTGATCATGGCCAGTTTTCCCAACCATATAATATTATCATTTTTTTTTTATTGAAACGTCTCTCTCAAATATTAGCACAATTTCACATATCAAATATTCATAGTTTACTTTAATTAAACTTTTGAAAGATTATTATAAATAAAATCAACATCATATAGCTGTAATATATCTTAAATTTAAATTTTTTTAATAAATTGATATAACAATTTATGGAGACCCATACAAAAGGGCACAATATATATATATATATATATATATATATATATATATATATATATATATATATATATAAAAATATATATATATATATATATATATATATATATATATATATATATATTGTTATGGGCCTGTCTAATTGTAGTATTCACAAAGGTGATGTGTTCCTTATAATGAGTAAAAAGAAGTATCTTTATTGTATACATTCATGCATACTTTCTTACATTAAACTCATACCTAATGAAAACTAGAGCAAGATATAAATAACTACTGATTCTACCCTTAACTTATCATCCACATATTGTAATTTATTCTTGTTATTCTGGATTTAGAGCACAGGGAGATGCATATGATCCTCACGGTCTGGTAATATTTGTATTACCAAATTCATAATATATATATAAAATGACTATGTGCGTAATAATAAGAGTAGCATATTGTATACTTATAATTAATGATCGTGATATCTATATAATGACTAAACAGAATGTAACCACATAAAAATAAACCAAGAAACATGTTTTAATATTTAAATAGATTTAATAAACGTTTTTACATGGATTCGCATTTGGAGAAGAAAATTTAAAACAAGACTAAGGATATATATTTAGACATCTGTTGTTTTCTTCATTTATGTTTGGTTTATACAAATAGTTTACATCCGGATCCCATAAAGAATAGCCATAACATGCCCCAATTAAACTAAATTATCTTCATATTATATACAACATTATTAAAAAAATAGTAACATATTCCTATGTTGCGTGTTAGTTGATGCCATGATGGTTTAGTAGAATCCCTTATTATGTATAATGGTTGTACAATGAAGAGAGATTTAAGATTAAGACACAAATAATAAAATATATGCATAGAAAATAAATTTTAAAAAATATTAATAATTAACACAAATTTTAGAATAATCAATTATTAAATGTGTGTGTTGCATATATATGATGTGGAATTTATATATATCTTAGGTAGCATCTTACCATGTCTCATTCATAATGACCAGATTAATCAAGATTGCACCTCATAAATTTTATCTATCTACAGCAATGACTGATGTTACCTTTATTATTAATTTGATAAATTTTAAATTAAAGTTACTTAGTCCCATATTAAAATAAAGAAAATAAATTATTCAATATAACATACAAACAATGAATTATCAATGATGTTAACTTTATAAATGAGTTTTACAATTTTTATGAATAATGTTCTGATGGCTTATTCTTATAATCCATGGTTGTTTCTTTAGACACAGTTAAGAATTTGAATGTCTAGTGCATTTTTTGACTTTATTAGCCTTTGAATTGGAGTTATGAGTTGAGGTATAAAAATGTGATGGATCATTTTGATATATTTCAATCCAGACATAGAGAGATAGTACAATCCCATATTGGTCTTGGCGATTTCTAGCTTCATGGATAATGACTTCTTCCATGATATAGCCCTTTTTTCAGCAATGCAGGATTACAGTTGTTGATATTTATATAAATTTTTGTAGTTGAAATTAGTTTGCAAAGCATCAATATTCCTTCTACTGCATATTTTGTGACTTAAACCTAAAAAATTGTAGTAGTAGTAGTAGTAGTAGTAGTGGTAGTAGTAGTAGTAGTAGTAGTAGTAGTAGTAGTAGTAGTAGTAGTAGTAGTGGTGGTGGTGGTAGTAGTGGTAGTAGTATAGTGGTAGTGGTAGTAGTGGTTGTAGTAGTGGTGGTGGTAGTTGTGGTGGTAGTGGTGGTGATAGTAGTAGTAGTAGTAGTAGTAGTAGTAGTAGTAGTAGTAGTAGTAGTAGTAGTAGTAGTAGTCATAGTCATAGCCATAGCCACAGCCATTGCAGCAGCAGCAGTAGCAGTAGCAGCAGCAGCAGTAGCAGTATTAGTCAAGATGGCCACCATGCCTCACAAGCACGTCGGTTTGGCTCCAAAATAATTTTAAAATTTTCATTGAAATTCTACTATTTGAGTCTACTTGTGGTTGATACTTTTATCATTATAGTTTATTACTCTGGAATAAACAATTAGGTAAGTAAAATCTACTTCCTTTTTTAAAATGTGACAGATTTAATTTATCTGTTCTATAACTATGGAGTCGAAAGACTTGTTGCTTCTAAATCAAATGACAAATGTAAGTGAGCCTACAAATAATTCTGTTATGTCTAATAATAATTCATCATTTCAAACTGAAGATGTTCAAATTACAATCAATAACCAAAATAAATCGAATAACACAATTCAAACTAGCAATCAAGTGAAACCGCAAGCTAAGCTAATGAAACCTAAGAAAACGTTCGGCTCTATTAACGTTCAAACGAGCATGCAAGAGTCTATCGTAAACATGGACAGTTTCCCAGAATTACCAAAAACAACTAATAATATTAATGCTTATAACCTTATGCAAGAATCAGACAATAATCAACACTTTTTCAAACAAGATCTAAAGGAAAATCAAATAAAAGAAAATAATTTGTATGCTAGAGCAGTTAAATGTCATGCCGATAATATTACCAGTAACGTGCAGAATTCTACTGAATACTTAACAGAAGTATTAAGCCTAGAAAATGATAGCGAAGATGAACAAAATAATGTAAATATAATTCCAGATGATACCCAATTAATTACTTTGGAATTATATGCTCAGTACACAAATAATTTTAACCAAACCATACCTCAAAGTCTCTTTAGATCGTTCCAAAAATTTCATAGTGAGAAAACGTTAATAATGGCAGTTACAAAGACGGAATGCAATTTATTTAAATTTCCTATGGATGAATTTTATCAACTTTTGACTGAAAGAAAAATTATGGACGTTTATTTATAAAATATTATATCATCCTAATAATAGATATTTATGCATAGAATTCCATAATAAAATGCAAAGGAATATTTTCAAAAATAATATTAAATTTTTAAACTCAAGAATCCTTTGTTACATCGATATGGAACGACCCCTATCTCTACAAGGAAGAATCAAAAACTGCCACATTGATTTTAATGAAATTGACTTGCAATTAATTCTTTCAAAATACGGGAAAATAACAAACTTTAAATATCTGCTTGATAAAAATGCAGTTATCCCAGTATTTTTAAATATTGCGATGTTTAGCATAACATTAAACAAGAATGTTACACCTAGTGATATACCAACTGTACATGAAACAGACATCTCACCAGTAATCATCACTTTCAGAGGTTTACCACCCCAGTGCTTTCATTGCAAACAGCGATCGCATTTAATACAAGAATGCCCCAGCAAAGTATGTCAAAAATGCAGATTAAAACGCTCAAAAACACAACGTTGCTGGAGCCGATTAAATACAACAAAATATGACGAAAATATCAACATCAAAATAACACCAACTTTAAGTCAAACAGGAGATAATGATAATACCCAAATGGAGTTACCACAAACCCGGGATTCATCAACCTTCATTATCTCTGACAAACAATCAATACCAATACACCTGGATGTACCAATAACTAGTAACTCAGAACTTGATGATGAGAATATTAGCTCATCCTCATCAAGTGAACTTGAAGATATTTTCACAGAAGATTCCATTCCGTTTCAATTAGTAACAAAAAATAAAAAAATTGCAAAAAGAAAAAAGGGAATTGATGTAACTGAATCGATTCAAGATAATAATACTGAATCTACCGCTATAAAATGTAAATAACCAGTGAATCATGCTCCAACAAAGCAATCCACTCTGTTTAAAAAGAAAATAAAATCTAATAACTCTGGCCTCCAAATAACAGAAACTCCAACGGACACACACTCAGATAGACAATTGCGTTCAGTTGCTTCCACTTCAACACCACAACAGCAGGTATATTTAGCTGGTGTTGATATCCACAGAAGAACACATAAGAAAGTAAAAGTTAATACTGAACACACATCAGATAATCCTAATGCAAATTATCCTGGATACATTAAACCAAACAAAACTTAGTGATATATCATGAATGAAAAACTATATCCAACCGTTTTTATTTTATTTTTATTTTATCCAATTTGTGTTAAATACTCTGTTGTAATGATTTTTTGTTAATTTTTATGTTTGGTAGGGGTTCATTGCTGATTACACTTACCCAGCTAAAATACATATATCACATTAATAATATTATACACACACTACATGACAAACAACCACACATAATTACATCTTATACCCGTAAACTAAATAAACATAAACTTTATAATAAACAAACACATATATCTATAAATTATAAACTCACTAATACATTTTTCCTTTTATTATTAAACATGCTATATCTATTCTCATTATATACTATACAAAATTATTACCTTCCTTTAACATCCTATCCCACTGTTACATTAGATAGACTGTTCCAGTCTTCATATGACTATACTTGCTCCATAAAATCTTACTTTCCACTACCAAGATCAATAACAAATACAAACATTATGCATATACAACAAATTACCATAATAATTGTACAATCTAGAATTACTCATGCTAGTATCAATTACTGAAGTTAATGTCAGAGGGATAAACTCACCCCATAGAATGTTTGCCATTACCAGTTGGATTCGACAATTCACACCACATATTCTTTTTTTTTACAGAAACCAAATGCTCAGTAAGTTCTCCTTTTAAACCTGAGCAGCATCTTGCCAAGTTTGGATATACCAGATTTTCCACATCAAACTATTCAACTGCAGGAATAGGAGTACTCATCAATAGGAATTCTCCATTCCAATCTTTCAACATCTTATATATTGATCAACACATGATTATCATCACTCTTCATAATGCAGCATGCACAATAAATATTATATCATTATACTTATATAATCAACCAATACTCATACACCAGCTTATTAACATAATTAATTTAACACTAGCAACAAATCCACACCCCATAATTCTCTTGGGTGACTTTAATATGTCATACCAAGACTTTACGGTGAAATATCTTCATAAAATTAACAAAAGGCTAATGAGCTCAGAAGGTTTCTTTTCATCAAATACAATACCATTTTTCACTAAAAATCATTCATCATTAATAGATCTACTCTTTTACTCTCCTGAATTGCACTTTATAATTACACCCTCCCTAAACCCAGTAGCTTTTTCTGACCATCATGCCCTTAATGTCGTATTAAATTTAGATATGCAGATACACTCAACACTTTTACTGAACAATACCACCCATTTACTATTAAAAACAAATGCTCCTGAAGCCATAATATCTAATGCATACATTTATTTTAAAAAAATTGACATACTTTCACTCCAACCAACAGAAGCTTGGTTTTCCTTCATTAATATTTTAGCTTCTAACATCAAACATTATACTGCAAGAAATCCTTCTCCTACTGCACTTAGCAAAAAATTAGATATACTGCATATGAAGCTAAAAAGCACACCTACCAGCTCAAATTCAGTTAATACCATAATGTTACTAAAGCAAGAGTTCAAACAGACACAACTCACAATAGCTAATTATATTTCTATTAAAAAAGCCAAAATCTTTTTAAAAAACACCCATGACTGGTCAAGGGCATATATAAAATGGGCATTAGGCTATAACTCTAATTTAATCACACCTTCATCCATATTAATAAATGATAAAATGATTACTGGAATAAATATGCTTCCACCAATTAAACAATATTTTAAAACTAAATTTCAAAAGCTACCTATGCCAATTCTCACTCCACTTTATTTTGGTATGTCACAAACTATCCTTAATATATCTAAAGAAGACATTACAAATAAATAAAAAACTATTCCAAACAACTCGCATCCAGGATCACATGCCATTCCGAAATTTTTGCTTGAACACCTTAGCCACTTTACTATTCCCATAATTTACAATATGCTACATTACTTGTCAAATCAAATTCATACTATAGAACTACTCTATCCTGTCTCACTAGTGCCATTTCTAAAAAAAAACCTTTACTACCCTCCCCTCTCAATAATCTTAGACCTATATCTATGTCTCCACTAATCATTAAAATAATAGAATCCATTATTAAAGATAAAATCCAGCCTCTTATATTACCTACTCTATCTAAATTTCAGTTTGCCAAAAAAGGCTCATCCATCCCCGAGGCTCATGTCTTATTTAGGGCACTAACTGATGACATTCACCACCATAGAAAAGCTGCACCTATTGCAGTACAATTAGATTGAAGCTGCCTTTGATTCTGTGCCTATTGAAAAACTCTTAGAAGTTCTTGGTAGTCATGGAATCCCAATTCCAATTATGTATATTTTAGCTAATCTCTTTATAAATAGAAACATACACATCACCTTAAATGGAAAAATGTCATCATAATTCACTCCACATAATTCAATTCCCCAAGGTTCACCCCTTAGTGCCCTCCCCTTCATCACCTACATTAATCTCCTCTTACTTCAAATTGAAACTGAACTACTGGGAATACACACAATTTTTTTAAACCGTACAATTAACCATATTTCATTCATGGATGACATAACTTTTTTTCTTCCCTCACAGAAATTGTTGCCAAAACTACATAACATATTAAAAAATACACAAAAGATTATACTCTAAAATTCAATCCTGAAAAAATGTCCACATGGTCCATACTTACTGGCACTCCAATTAAAACAAAAGTTGAAACCCGACCTCATAACTTTCTGGGAATACCCTTCCATCAATCAGTAAATATAATGAGAATAAATATACAAAATCAACTAATCATTTCTATACAAAACTTATTAATTCTCTAACTAAAGCTTATCTTTCAATATACAGCAAGATATCTCTAATTAAAATGCTAAGCTATCCAAAAATTAATTTCTATTTACTCACCATTAAATTCACATCCTCATTTATCAATAAAATCAATTCTCTATGTACTAAATTGATCTGGAAGCAGAAGACAATTTCTATTAGCATTAATAAACTCCAAAAAGCATTCAAAATTTAATGGCTTATCTTTGCATTTAATAAATACCTTTTATTATCAAAAATCCTATAATACACTATTTAAAATCTGCACTAACTTTCAGAATTTTCAGGTTTTCATTCCAATATCTCCTACTGACACACCTCCACCTATTAACTATAAGTTCATTAATAACCTAATTCAACACATATGTCAATACAAATTACCAGATAATATGTTTACAGCAAAAATTAAGTACTGGAATGCATATCAAAATATGACTAACCTAGATCTGCTTCAAACACCAGATAGTACACTTAAACTAACAAACAAATCTTTAATACAAAAATTTAAATTTTGGTATTTAGAACCTAAATACTTAGACTTCCTCATCAAAATTAACATGGATGCATTACCAACAAGTGAATTTCTTTTCAATAAGAGGAAATTTACTAACATTCAACCTATCTGTCCCTTATGTGGTAGGGAGGATGAAACAATGCAACATTTTTTATATCACTGCAATGCCTTACATATATATAGACAACTGATACCCACACTCATTTATAATTCTAAACCAATATGTAACATCTTAATAGAAAATATTCAAACAGGAATATTTCCCAATATAAGGCTGTCCATCTTTATCATTTTTACTCTCTGGTTCTTAAGATGTCACTTTGTCTTTAATCCAACATCACAAAAATATAAATCTCTTTTTGAAAATAAAATCCTAAAAAATTAAAATGAGAGATCATTCTTTGGCTCTGGCAGATATAGTCAATGCCACTGGAGCCTCATAAAATTATCTCCACAATCATAACTCTTAAACAAAATCAGCAATGGACTCAAAAAACTATTACAACCATCAATGAATAGCTTACTCATTAATTTTCATGCCCCAATTTTTTTTCTTCTCTTTATGTTTCATGTAACATTTGTTTACCTTTATATATATATATATATATATATATATATATATATATATATATATATATATATATATATATATATATATATATATATATATATATATATATATATATATATATATATATATATATATATATATATATATATATATATATAATTATGTAAAATTTCTTTAACATGTAATCAGAATATAGAAATTATGTAACATTTTTAATTTGTAATCACAATATAGACATAATAATAAAAAACTTTTTAAAACTAGTAGTAGTAGTAGTAGTAGTAGTAGTAGTAGTAGTAGTAGTAGTAGTAGTAGTAGTAGTAGTAGTAGTAGTAGTAGTAGTAGTAGTAGTGGTGGTAGTGGTGGTAGTAGTGGTGGTAGTAGTGGTAGTAGTGGTAGTAGTAGTGGTAGTAGTAGTAGTAGTAGTAGTAGTAGTAGCAGTAGCAGCAGCAGTAGTAGTAGTAATAGTAGTAGCAGTAGTAGTAGTAGCAGCAGCAGTAGCAGCAGTAGCAGCAATAGCAGTAGCAGTAGCAGTAGTAGTAACTAAATGATCTATCATTGCGCTGCATTTCAACATTCTATTACCAAAAAAACTCATAATGCATTAATGAAGCTTTATAGGACATAAGAAAATTTCCAAGTGTTTCTTCCAATATCACCTACAGACACTCAACCTCCTATTAAAATAAATTCATTAACAATCTAATAAAAGCAATATTCAAACATAAAGTACCTGCTACAATCCTTTTCTCAACTAAAATTAAGTATTGGGAAGCACACTACATAACAACTGATTCCAATCCCCTTGAAATCCCCATTAGCTTAATTAATATCTGGAATAAATCTTTAATTCAAAAATTTAAATTCAGGTACTTGGAACCTAAGTACTTAGATTTTTTACTAAAAATCAACCTTATAGCTTTACCTACCAATGCTTTTCTGGTTGGAAGATGGAGATCTCCAACATAGATGCCATTTGTCAACTATGTAATAAAGAAGAAGAAACAAAGGAACATTTTATTTCTCAGTGTACTTCCCTCAAAACATATCAATAACCAATTGCTGATATAACCCATAATCAAAATGCTCTTTGACAGTGTTGATAAAAAATATTCAGAGAGGGTTGTTTCCAACAATAAGACTAAAATCTTTATACTCTTCACACTCTGGTTTATGAGATGCCACTTTATATTCAACCCCACATCTAATAAACATAAATCACTTTTTTCAATAAGTTAGCAAAAATTAAAACAAGAGATTAGGCATTAGTTCCAATAGATATAGTATCAGAAACTTGGAGTTTGATCAAATTACTAACACTTATGTGAAATATGAATCACATATTTGTTTTATCTTATGTGAGAGTTTTGTTGTCATATATGTATTTAATATTGTTACAGTTATTGATTACTTTCTTTCTCATTTCTCAACATTATTAATGTAAAATTATTTCATGTCTTTATAATACTTAATTTGATAATAATTTTCAATTCTATATTGTAGACCAGCTCTTGTAACATTTTTTTGTTAATTTAAAAAGGGAAAACAAGGACATTGTATTTTCATACATGTACATATGATATCAAATAAAAGTTCTTTAAAACTAGTAGTAGTAGTAGTAGTAGTAGTAGTAGTAGTAGTAGTAGTAGTAGTAGTAGTAGTAGTAGTAGTAGTAGTAGTAGTAGTAGTAGTAGTAGTAGTAATAATAATAATAATAATAATAATAATAATAATAATAATAATAATAATAATAATAATAATAATAATAATAATAATAATAATAATAATAATAATAATAATAATAATAATAATAATAATAATAATAATAATAATAATAATAATAATAATAATAATAATAATATTGTGATGAAACATTAATTTAGGAGTAATTGTATGTCTTATTTATTTATGAGGATGCCATTCTATGTTGAATAGATCTTAAGAAACAGAGAATGTGTTAAATTTAAGATTAAAATCAATCATATTACTCTGATATAACCTAATTTATTTTTGAACCATATTATTTCTTTCTTATATAGCCAAAAAAGAAGACATTTTCTATGAAACTATTTTCCAAGATTATAATCATTGGTGGCAAATATTTAACACAACATTTTCAAATTTTATAAAATTGAATTCAATACTTCATTGATTATAGCCACGAGATAATTCAGAGATTGATGAGAAATATGGAATTTGTAGTATATGTGGGTAAGAGAAGGATTTTAACTGTAACATCAATAGTATATGCTTGCAATATCAAGAGTCTTGATTTTGTACTAGAGTGAGTCAAGAGTTCCCCCCCCCCTCTTAAGTTATTAGTAATAATGCTTTATATTTTAAAATTTTATTGTAATTGCTTATTTATCCATGTATCCTTTCTATTAAGTCATTTAAAATTTATATTTTATATATCTGCTGAGCTTCACTGATATCATTACTTTTAGTTTATATTATATTATCAGTGATTAGCCTTGGTTTTGACGATATTTTCTCATAGTTTTTTCAGGTTACAATTTTTGCATTTTTAGCTTCTTTTTTACTTATTAAGGTTACAATTTTTGTAATCCACTAAAGTGGCTCTCAATTAGATGTAATGATTCTACTAAATATACTATTCATTGGACAAAAGTTTCAATTAGATGTATGGGTATAAGTGGCGAAAATAATTGATTGCTACTCTATTGTATTTGATATATTGATTGGTGGCAATATGTGTAAATTATCTTGTTGTTGTGCTGTTGACAAATATTGCAGTGATCATAATTATAATGCAGAGCTTTATATTTTTGTAATAAAAAATTGATCATTTGATCAATTTTACAGTGATAGAATTATAATATAATCATATTTTCTGGATAAAAATTTTAATTACTCATTATTAATAAATTGTTATTTACAATTATTTTATTTATGGGTTCCCCTCTTTTCTTCCAAGAGTAAGCTTGTGGTTTAAGACCTGTAGTGGTCCCTATTATCGCATTTTATACGCATGTGACTGAGGCTACAGCCTTAATGAATATTATTTACGTAATGAATATGTGTTTAAATAAATTTATAAGCACTATAAAGTGATTTATACCTTTAATTAGTACTATCTATTTAAAGTATATAATAGTTGATTTTAAAATATTATACAACAATTTCTGTGGATGATGAAGTGAAATTATATTATGGATAAATGTATTTTAGTATTTAGAATGTTTTAAATTTCGATAATTTGTAAGGTTGCTGTTTTGGAGATTTTAAATGCTTGGACAGTTGATATGTGGAATTTTATGCCAACATAAATTATTAGTGATACAGAAATTTATAAAAATATAAGTGTTTCAAAAATTATCGATAATTTGGATGGTAAAAAACACTATCGTTTCCTAATACTCAATATATAGAGTGAAAACAAATTCAAGTTGTTCTATCTTTCATTCTACCGAATGTTAATTAGAGAAGAACCCAAAGTGTATTAACTGCTCCTACTCAAGAGTAGATGTTTCAAATAATTTTGGAAATCGTTTAAAACTAAATTTGATAAACTTGAAATCTAAATTAAAGAGACGAAAAAGGCTCAAAATAAAACTAAAAATTCTCAGTGAATTACATAAGAATTTTGAAATACAAAATAAAGATGTGAAATTACGAAAGAATGTTTTAATAAAATTGACAGTTCACAAAAGTAGACCAAAGAATCTCTTAATAAACTTTATAGTACACAAAAATAGTCGAAGGAATCTTTTAGTAAACTTGATGGTTCACAATCTCTAGAGAACAAAAGTGATAATAATATTTTCCATTTAAATGATAAGTTAGACATTTGATTAGTAAATGGGACTAGTCTCATAATATTCAAAACAATGAAATTGAAATGTGAATGAGTGAAACAAGTCTCAGATCAAAAATTAGAAAGTATCCAATATTATATGATTCAATATTAGAATGAGACGTATATTAAATTTAACAGTTTAAAATCCAGGATAGAAAAACCAGTGAAAATTTAACCAGGCGTATAGTAGTAGATATTAATAGTAAGATGAAAACCATTGAAATTCAAACAAATCAAGTTGTTGAAAATTTTATAGTCAAATAGATTATTTCGATCACACCTATAAAACGTAGGCTAATTAAAATAAAGATATTGAAAAATGCTAAAAAAATATACAAGTAAAATTGTTAAAAATGGAATAAAATATTCATTCTCAAATTAGTGTAAGTATGTAGAAAGTAAAAAAAGGAAATGGTTGATCCATTGTAGTAGTCTATAATGTAATAAAAGAGATTAAACTATTTACAATCTATTTGTATAAAGATATATAAAGCAGGTACAAAAAGATTAGATGGAAGTGCACAATTAAATAGCTGTTTTGCCTGATCATGTGATAAATCGGAAAAATGGCTTTATTCAACAAATTAATAAATTTGAACAAAAATAGAAATACTATATTGATGTTTTGTTTCATAACATAAAGTTAAAGTCCAAATATGAGGATATCAATGAAAGTTTAAGGATCTAAATGATGTAAACAAACAAAATTTCCATATAATCATATAAAATTAAAAGTCAGCAGGTAAAGATCAGGTAGACACACGTTTTAAAAAGCAGTTTTATTTTAAAAAAATATATTACAAAAAGCTAATATTTTCCAGTATAAATTTCACTTAAATAATACAATTTTAAAATATCCAGTAATCATTGTGCTAAAATTACAATAACAATTTGATGGTGCTTATATGTCTTTTTTTTTTTTGGTATGAATACATGGAAACCCATCAGTGGTTTTGCAAAATCTTGATGAAGCCATTGCAAACAACCATCTCTATGTCATAACTAAAACTGGTGGCAGTTTTTGTTTATAAAGCTTCATATGTACAAGGATTTTAAGTTTTTAATTGTGTCAAACTTCTAAAGAGAGGACCATCAAGGCAATATATGATATCAAGTCTCTCAGGAGAAGTATTGTATGGTATGCAGACATGCTGCTATACACAATTCTTTTGAGGTCAGGTAGTCAATTTGATAACCTTGACACCCTTTCCATTGTCCACGCATTAAATAGTTCGAATTTTGTGGCACAATTTTCTGAAATACATTAAAAAATTACTATTAGCTTTGAATAGATGTGTTATTGAAGATATGGTCGAGATTTGGAGGTTCTCAAGATGAGTGAATGAAGCATTGACAACACATCAAAGCACTCAGGGAAGCCCATTATCTTTTAAACAGTTTAAATGCGTTTGCTATCCAATGGCAACATAGTAGAAAACTGATTTAAAGTAGATTTTATAGTAAAAGATACACTCCATATGCTAGAATTAGTTTTAATAACATCTGATCCAGAATGAAACATTAATAAACTTATCTAAATCAACCTTCTACCAGTGATATACAAGCATTTTACAAATTATTTGACAAAGATAAATCAAACGCTAGTTTATTAAACGAAGTATGAATTGAAAGAAAATTACCTAACTGCAAGACACAAAAGAAACAATAAAGAGGGACAATATGATATGGTCGTTGAATACAATAAATATATATATATATATATGTTCTGCGTGTGTGTGTGTTTGCTATTTAGAGCCGTATAGGGTAACTGGGACACCTATTGCTTTCTTATCCAAGTATCTGTTGTAGGGATTATAATAGATATATTGCAAGACTTTTAAGTCAATCCTTTATTTTGTCTGAAAATACTTATAGTAAAATAAATAGTGTTGTTCGCACAATTCCTTATCTGACCATTAAAATAATACATGTAACACTGGTTAAAGGGAAAAGGACTAAGCTATCTAAGAAGCAAGTTTCATTATTTTCAAAAATCAATGAAGCTGAATTTGGTCATGTTTTTTTAAATAATGGTTTAAATTCATGAAGCCATAATTCGATCCAAATTCATGACTTTAAAATTGTTTTCCTGAATATAAAAATAAAGTTTTTAAAGTCAAAAAGAAATATGTGTTTTTATAGTTAATTTACATAGCCAAGTCAGTTAATATGTATACAATAATCAACACTTGATGTAAATATTAGGTATAAGCTAGAGAGTTCTGTATTATCGAAATAGGTTATTAGGAATGATTCTACAAACTATTGTTCTTGTATAGGAATCTTTTTTCCAATGTAGCAGATATAATAAAAGGTACACACAACAGATTAAATTGAATAGTAATGAACCTTACCAGAAACATACATATCAAATACCATGTCAGTGTCACACAGATGTCCAATAACAGATAGATAAGTTGTTGGAATATCATCTTATTAGAAAAACGATTATTTTTATGCAAATCCTTTAGTTGTTGTAAAGAATAGGGATGAAACTGTAAAGGTTTTCCTAGATGTATATGTGGTCATTCAGCATATTATTCCTGAAAGTAGCTTATCTTCATTTGTACATAACTTACTAATCAAGTTCTAGGACAGGTGCATATTTTTAACTTTTAATCTGAAATCCAGTTATTGCAAATTATTCATGTGTATATTGAATGATAAAATAAGATTGCATTAGTATTCCAAATTATTAATGAAAAAAACAATACTTTTGGATATTTATCAGTAATTATCATTATATTTTTAATTATTATAAACAAGTGGAAGTTCTCTGTGTAGGTAATTTACATGAATTATATCTAATGGTGTTTGTTACTAAATTCAGCCTATAATATTGATTTAAGCCACAATATGTGATAGTATTTTATTTGTCATTCTATCATAGTATTTACAAACATAGGGTTACATAAACATTTCAATCATTGCATAATTTTCAACTATTAATTTTATTTATATTATGATCCATGACAAATCTAAATGTGGTAACATAGTGTTTGTTGTTATCCATTCCATTTTGTTCATAATAAAAGAGGGAAGTCCATGTTTTCCCCTACTTAACTTTCTATTGACAGTGCACTATTTCTTTACTATAAAACAAGAATATATTGATAAAATATATGAAATTAAACACAAAATTTAAAGAAGATATATATATTCTTCTTCTTATTATTATCATCATCATCATCATCATCATCATCATCATCATCATCATCATCATCATTATTATTATTATTATTATTATTATTATTATTATTATTATTATTATTATTATTATTATGTTTCAAAAAGGTGGAACTTTATTCAGTCTAGAAAAGCAGGTTGCATTAATAATTTTTCATATACATGCGTTTACATTAATATTTCTGAAGATTATGTATATTGTGTTTAAGTTTTTTCCAAGTCTTTACAGATATATACAGGGTGAGCGATGGGCTGTTGATCCTAAGTTATCATTTATGGATTCATGGATTTTTTGCTGGCCATATTTTTGCTCTCTTTTTGAGTCTATTATTCAAGAAGGGCAGAACTATTAGAGATTTGAAAGTTGTTTTAAGAGTGACCAAGTAGCCGCGAAAATGTCTGGGTGTGCTATTTTATTGTCTCTGTTTTTTAATTGTGCTAATTTGTTGTGAAAAGTTGATGGATGCCACCTTGTATTATTGCCAAAAGCGAATGTGCATCTCGTACACCAAAATGCATAAAGAATGAAGGTTGCTGCTCGGATTGTTGGAGTTGATGTTCTGATGATGATGATTATGTGATTATTATTATTATTATTATTATTATTATTATTATTATTATTATTATTATTATTATTATTATTATTATTACCACTACTACTACTACTACTACTACTACTACTACTACTACTACTACTACTACTACTACTTCTCCTATTACAACTACTTCTAATAATACTATTATTATTAGGTTTCAAAAGGTTCTTTATTAAACCAAAAAATTTACATGGTTAAACTGGTTATACATAATTTCACTATATGAAATCATGATATGATGAATTGCAGTCGCCAATTAAGATAGTCTGATTGGTTGTTGTAGCTAACATTGAATTAATGATTTCAATTATTGTTTCTATTATTTGTTTACCAAACTTTTAGTTATTTTAAAGAAATGACTTAATGAATTTAAATTTAATCCAAGAATAAAAGTGAACTGATTGGTTAATATGATTTTTGTGAAATATATCTTGTGATAAAATGAGTGTTTAAAATTTCTTACTATTATATTATTGTTTTTGTTGTTGTTTATTGTTAATCAAGTTAGATATTAAATAATGTTTTTTAAAAAAATATATTTAGTCTAAATTACTTTATTCTATCCAATTTCTATTCATGAATTGTAGTGTGTGTGACCTTATTTCTCTACATGGTAATGTTGTAGAATTTTTTTATGATTACAATTAAACTATTTGCTGCTAGTATGATAAGACTATGACTTATTTAAGATTGTTTATAATAAAATTCTTTATTATGTTTTTACCTCTTGTTCACAGTCATAATTTATGGAGTTCTTGCTTCCTGAACTATATTTATGCATAACAACTGTATGTAGTAATGTTCATATTTAATGTTATGTTGATGATCCTGGATTTGCAAAAAGGAGATAGCCTTTTAGGTCCATGCACTATATTGTATTAAGTTTGGTATTTATTAGAAACTAACTTTTTAGTTGGCTAGTACATTAAATGTTCTAAGCAGCCAGGGCATTGATGTTGATCAGCATGTTTTAGAATGTGCACATTTATGGATTAGCACTTAAGTTTATACATCCAAATTATGCTTTCAATTATCTGTCATAAGCTAGCAAGGGATAAATAATTAGTCTGGTCTATAGTAGATGCTTTTTAAATCCAATTATTAGATTGACTCTTGATTTATTTTTATTGTTAACCAGTCATGATGATGATTTGTTATTACTTTTGAGTGTTTCAGTGGTGATCTCTGAATATGATCTTTTGTGCTCATTTCTTTGGTATTAAATTTTATATTCTGTTTATTTGATGATGATAAGTTCCAATCTTCTCATAATTAAGCCCTAATGCAGTATACTGTTACAAGTAGCTACTCAATTATAGGATATTGTAATCTTAGATTTCTTTTGTTTTAATCCCTTAGTTTCTGATATATATGCTTTCTCTTGTGGAATTTATCATAAAAACATATTTAGAAAGCATTTAAAAATTTATCGGGAATTATCCCCATCACTAGTTGAGTTTCAAGCTATGGCTCTCTTCATGGAGAAGCTAGGATATTAGATACATAATCTAACTCAAGCTAAGCATTTATCCAATTCTTAACTATTAAGAAGATGTAAATTTCTTAGATGTCTTTAAGCCTTTCAATTCAGTTCTTCAACTGAAAAAGTTATATGAGTCTGGACTAAAGTCACATACTACATATATTAGTATGCTTAGCAATTTAATATAGTCAAAGCCTTAACAAACAAATTATAATATTAATGAAAGCAATTCATTTATCACATGAAGTATATAGCTGTCATTATCAATATGTAATAAATAAATAGCATGCTAATAGCTCTAAACAAACATTTTTATGATAAATGCCCCAAAGAAAACATTTGAAATCTTTATCTTGGATTGTCTGAGATTTTCAGATCATCTTCTTAATAGTTAAGTTTTAGATAAGTGCTTAGTTTGAGTTAGATTCTGAATCTAATATTTTAGCTTCACACTGAAGAGAGCCAGAGCTAGAAACCAGTCTGAGGATGGGGCAATCAACATCAAATATTTCAAATGCTTTCTCTTATTGTATTTATCATTAAAAAAAGCTTGTTTAGAACTATTATCACACTCTATATTTATTACATACTGGTAATGCAAGCTATATAGGTCATGTGATATGTGACATGTTGTGCATTAACACATACACACACATTAAATATATATATATATATATATATATATATATATATATATATATATATATATATATATATATATATATATATATATATATATATATATATATATATATATATATATATATATATATATATATATATATATATATAAACCAATATATTTAATAGAAATACTTGTATGCATGTCTGTAACTGTAAATATATGCTAAGAAAATATATTCAGATATCTTGAAGTGAATACTTTTGGAAGTAAATAAATTTGGTTATTTTTGACAAATTCATATGACTACTTGAAAATGTTACTATACTGGCTTATTTAAAATATGATAATGTTAAAAAAGAAATAAAACTTTGAATACTAAAATGTATCTTAATAATTACTAAAACTACATTTCTTGAGCTGTATGATGTGATAGTCTGAAATTGTTGCATGTCTGCACACTGCTGTGAATAATTCAATGTAAGATTGCATATGCATTTATGCCAAGCACCAATATTCATTAATATAATTATTGCCATTTAAAATTGGGAACCTTATTCACTATTGGCGATATCCATTTGAATGATTTATGAAGTGATGACACTCATTTTAATTCTTTGATTTATATTTCATGAGTAGTTATTGATGTCCTGCATCATGAACTCTATGTAAGTGCCTCATTAATAAACATTATATTAATACATATATGGTGATGGTTATTGGGTGTGCTGTGTTCAGAATGCCCCATTATATGGTGCCTTTTTAGTGTTATTTATTGCAATGTCTTTAGTAGACCTTGTATTTACTTGAATAAATCATAATTATTTGTTTTGAAATATGTTGTGAATGACATGATAGCAATACATTATTGTAATATTGTTTATTAATTCATTTTGTAGGTCATTCCAATCTCTGTACATTTCTGTGTATTTTGCAGCTTGGGTATGCCAATAAAATTGAAGATGATTTAAAATAAATATGGACATTTCTAGAGTTTGTATCAATCATTATTTTTTATAAAAAGTTACTTGAGGGATATAGTACAACAAACTTATTATCATCAGCATAGCTACGTAAAAATAATAGAAACATGTGTAATGTTCTCATGGAATCATTCATCTAGACAATTGGATCCAACATATAATAAAAATTAGATAATGTCACATGTATAACTCATTATAATCCTGACATGAATTTCATTGTTAAATACTGCATTACTGGCTAAGGATGATAAATTTATAACAGTCTTTCTTATGAATGTTTCATTCCATCATAGATCAAAAAGAACTATGATAAACTGATCTATTTTGAATATAATTTGTTAGGAGGATGATTGTAGATAAAAAATAAGAATAAATCATTATTCAGGTTCTAATAGAACTTAGTGGAATCCAATTTATATATCAATATCGCTGTATTATTCTGGCACCTACTTGTTAAAATAAAAGTTATGTTCTGAATGCCCCTAAATTATAATTAAAATTGGTTGATCAGAAATTATTACTTCAAATGTATGAAAAAATGTAAGCAATCTGATGTTTTTTTGCTAATATTTTATGAATAAAATATTTCTTAAGTGAAACTCCAATTCTAGCCATCTTAGTATTATTGTCTGATGTCATCTCATTTAAATTATAGAAATATCCAAAAGTGGAGGATTATTTCAGCTCATAGATGTTAACCACTTTTTTAATATAGTAATGGCCATTTCCTTTAGGAATTTTCAATTGTTTCTATTTAGAATTACATTTTGGCTGCAATTTAATTATTTTTAATTTTAAAAAATGTCAAAAATAATCATTAATTAAATTAACTCTTTCTCTTTATATATATATAAATAAATTCACTTTATATTTCAATTATTCTTTTTATATCATTAATTAAATTAACTCTTTCTCTTTATATATATATAAATAAATTCACTTTATATTTCAATTATTCTTTTTTAATGTAGTAGTATGTTAATATCATTGTTTTTTTTTTCATAGTTCCACAAATCCCTTGCAAAAGTGATTGGGTAGAGTACCAGCATGCATGTTATAAGTACATTGATAGTTATAAAACTTGGTATGATGCAAAAATCTATTGTGAACAGCAAAGCAGCAACTTAGTATTCATAACCAGCTATGAAGAAAATGATTTTATTTTAAGTAATTTAATTTTTTTTGCTATATAATTGCAATATACATCAAATACACAAGACATTTTTTCAATTACTTTAGAAAATGATTATTATTATTTTTATTTATCACATTATCAGATTTCAATAGTCTTACGTTGGGAATAAAACTTTTAAAGCAATTGAATAGTTAATAGTTTGCTACACATATTATTTAACATTTATTTTATTTTTTCAGATTTTTAAAAAGTTGAAACATTTAATTATTTAGAATGCACATTTTCTCATTAAAAAGACTATAAGGATCGAAATCAGTTGGCAAGGACCATAAATGCAAACTGACACATATTCTCAAATGTCCTGGGAGAAATAAAGGAATATGCAAACCAGATTTGTGCAAGGAATGAATCGTATGTGCGATCACAATCGTATCCAATTCCATTCCAATACTGTAATAAAGTCGAAGATCAAAATTTTAAAATGGTGAAATGGAACATCATTGAAAGAAACCATTCACCCTATAAGAATTCATCAGAAGTTGTCAAGAAAAGGAATGGTACTCTTCGAATGTGCTTAGATGCTACAAAATTAAATAGCATGACCATTCTGGAGTGTGACATGCTGCCTTTGGTGCAAGAGTTGTTTGTAATGTTAGTGGGCCAGTGTCTGTTTTCCACCCTTGATCTTACTGCCAGTTATTGGCAAGTGGTTCTAGTTCTGTGAGACTTCAAATACATGGCAATCTGCTATAATGGGCAAACCCATGTCTTCAAAAGATTGTCATTTGGACTTATAAACAGTGGGGATGTACTTATGAGATTTGTAAGCCAGGTACTGCAGAGGACCTACAGAAACATTTAGTGTCAAATGTTGCTGATATTGTCATAGCATCAAAGAATGTCTTGGAACATCTAAAAACATTAAAATATTTTTTAAAGAGAGTGCTATGTAGAACATTATCATAAACCTAAAAAAGACTTCATTCGGTCTTAGGAAAATATCTTTCTTGGGTCATCTGATCAGTTAAAGTATAAATATAAAAATATTTAAAAAAATCTGTTCCTAATTATTCATCTCAATTTTCATTAATCTAGGTTGCTAGTTGCTTTAAAAATCTATTTCCCATTATACTAAATTTCTACCCTCATCAATTTGTACATTCATCCTCAACATATATTCATTAAGCCTATTTGTCACTAGGTGTGTGCGTTACTTACTATTATTAATAAATCTTAGGTTTACCCATTATCAATGATAAGAATAACATATTTTTAATGATATAAATTAATACATATTAGAAACATTTTATAAAAAAATTACATATATAAATAATCACAATAATGATAATCAAATAACACATAGTATAGTGATAAAGTCAATATTTATTATTATTGAAAAACACTTTTTTTTCTGTTAATTGATTCTTCATTTAATACTTTAGAGAGAGAAAGAGAGATAAATGTATTTATTTAAAAAGAAAATTGTTAATAGTCATTGAGAAAATAAAATAAAATTGATATTAGCAGGCTCTTTTTTTTATTTCTGATGTGGAGACTGTTTCATTGTGTTTAATGAATTTCAATTAAAGACCACTTGGTCAAGGTTAAAAATTTGAGTTTAGCCACATACCATTACTTAAAATATGCAAATGTATCAATTACAGAGGTTTTATTGGAAAAGTTCAATTTTAGGTTTAGGCTTGTAATTCCCCCTTCTGATTTAGTGCAATAATAGTGCTGATTTTGTACAGATTGTGTTTCTTTTCAGACCATTACTATATTATTATGATAGGTTCATAATTTCTTCTTTCTGTTTATAGATAGGCTGGGTTTGAAGACATTTATGTGTCTGAAAAATTCATGCTGCAAACTGATAGGAACTTGTTGCATAAATTCTTGCAGTTAGTGTTTATATCTAGTTTCTGACCCCTACCCTTCACTGATGATAGCAAATTAGTTTGAAATCAGCTAATCTGAAGGTGGAGACAATGAAAAAGATAGTTAATTGTGACTCTTTTGACGTTTATGTAAACAAAAATACATTTGTATGGAGGTTTTGGTAAAGCTCCATCTATTGATCATTAATACAATCGATAGCAGGTTTTTACGTATATAAAACTTGTTTTGTTTTTCATAAATGTACCTTTGAAGATTTTTGCAATAATATATATTGCAGAGGCTTTGACTATGTGGTGAAACGAAACTGATATCAGACCCATGTAGCTATCTGGCTTGTTAGGCTGGGTTTGAAGACTTTTACATGTCTGAAAAATTAATGCTTGCAAACTGATAGGAACTGGTTGTGTAAACACTTGGAGTTAGTGTTTAAATCTAGTTTCTGATCCCTACCCTTCACTGATGATATCAAATTAGCTTGAAATCAGTGGATATGAAGATGGAGCCAATGAAAGAGCCTCTTTTGATGTTTATGTAAACAAAAATACGCTTGTACGGAGGTTTTGGTGAAGCTCCATCTATTGATCATAAATGCAAGTGATAGCAAGTTACGTGATTTATAACTTGTTTTTGTTTTTCATATATATATATATATGATTTATTTAGAGTTCTGTTTATTTAAAATACAGTAGAATCACATAAAATTCACTATATTTTGTTCCAAATATCATTTTTATCTAACATTTAATATATAAGTTTTAAGATGCAATGCAATGTATATTGTTTTCTTCATTAGCAAGTGTTTGCAATTTTTCAACACACAGGTATGCATATACATAATATATGTAGTATATGTATGTATGCATGGCAAAGTGCTTATTATTTTTTCTGTTCTATTATCTAGCTGACTGTACTTTCATGCTGAACACCATAATCATAGCATTATTATTTCTTTGTGTTATTGCTTCTTACATACTCTGTCTTTATTATTATAATTATGCATATGGACTGTTTGTGCGATAATTAAACACTATTCTTTTACTGTTAATGATATTCTTTAAAATAGCTATGATTCATTATTCTTTTACCCTCCTCTTTTATTAGCACTTGGTGTATTTAAGCTGTGACTGTGTTTTTTTTTTTTTTTTTTTTTGATAATTTAAAAAAAAAAAACTTTTATTCAGGACATTTTTTGGACCTTTTGTATAAATATTTATGCTTCTTCACTCTGCTGGTAATATTGTTATTACATTCACTGTAATATTTTACTGTATACCATGGATAATTGCACTGAACTTCATATATTATTACTGGGATACATTTTTGTTAATCAGACCTTGGAGTTTTTTATTAGTCTATTGAGGCTGACTGGGATTCAAAACATGCATTATATTTTAACTTTTAGATTTTTTTAGTTTATTAGAACCAACTTCACCATCATATTTGCACTGCATAAATATTTATACAAACATGTCAAAAATAATGAATGTAGATCCATTTTTACAATCTTAAAACTTTGTCACAATTTTAATCTATAAAACATTAACTTAGTATACCTAGAATGTGATGGCCAAAAGAGAATGGTGAAGGAGACCTGGTTCTTAGCTAGCCACAAGAATATTTTAAACAGAAGAAAAACAGTATCCAATTATTACATAGATAGAATATGGAAATTAGCACAATTTCATTAGTATTTATTATTAAAAGAAGAGTATAAAAACTGCTTTACAATAAAAGAATGCTATGATTATGATGTTAATAACTGAAAATGCACTCAGGAAAAAATAAACTAGAAAGAAAAAGTAATAATTCACTTCACCAATGCATATGCACAAAAGAATGCATATATACATATATAAATTAATATTGTAGTATAAATAACATTAACAGATAATGTTACTTATTAATAATATATTAAGAAATCATTTTATATACATATTAATTACCTGTATGTGTTAATTATTTTATCTTCATTCAAGAAATAAAAAATAAAAATAAAACATCTTATTATATCAATTATTTATTTATTTTTTCGTGAAATAAAAAGGGAAGAATCGGACATTAACTTTATCAAAAAATTTGATAAACATAGTAGCATTACAGTTAAATATGCTTAGTAATTTGTCCCCATTTCATAAATAACTTTTTTTCTCCATGAAAACACAATAAAAGTTTCATTACTTCAGCCATAACATTTGCAGTTGCTTGGATGGTTTTTTTAAGTTCATATCAACTTCAGAGTCAATATAATAATCTCTGTTTTGAGTCACCAATTTTCCAATTCTGAGGTAGCAACTTTAAGCTTTTTACTGCCATACAAGAATGTTTTACCAGTTTTTATTTTGCCATTACTGTGATTATAACGTTTACTTTACTGCTAAACAAAATAATTTATACATTTTCTTAAATTTAATAAAAATTTTATCTTTAAAACTTAGAAAGTGATATTTCAAAATAACATGTAAGAAATTTTATATATATATGTGTGTGTGTCAATGAAGGCAATATTGTAATTTTAATAAAAATACTAAATTTAACAATAAAAACTATTAAAACAGTCTTTGATCCTGCAGGTTTAATAAATTAACAGAAAGTACTACTGCATGTTTAAAGGTTTCAGTTTTGGCAAAAGGAATAAAGTTTATTGGAGATCCAATTAAAAACTATAAAATGGAGGTTATTGCAGCAATATTAAATGCTTATGAGATGTATTATGCTCGGGACGTGGTGATTTCTAAAATATCTCCCTTGAATATTTCTAATGTAAAATGTGATGATTCGTGGTATAAACAAATTAATTTAATAAGAAGACATTTATCAGATAATAATATTACATGTATTAAAGAAGATAAAGGTGGAAAATTATGTTTGATGTTTAAATGTTTATATAAAGAAAAGGTTCAACAGCAAATTCAAAAATTAAAATTAAATCGATAAATGCTTATTCTATTGATACAGTGAGATTGAAATTTATTAATACTATACCTAAGCCATATTTAAAGAAAGTGTTTGACATGGAAGTTATATCTATCTCTTTATCCATGTGATGCATTTTTTGGAAATTTAAAAGTGCATAAAGAAGAATTACCTATTAGAGTGATGTTCATTTTGGAGGATGTATGTATTATCATGCAGCAGTTTTTGTTGGAAAGTTTTGGCAAGATGAATTGGGTTTTGGTGATTTTCCAATTGGATCTTCATTTGATTTAGTTAAAATGATTGATAATATTGTTTTGGATAATGATGATAAATTATTTACATTGAGTATTGCAGAGTTATATGGTTCAATAAAAAAGGAGACTTTTAATATTATTGATCAAGTTTTATATGAAAAAGGAGTGTACAAGTTTTATTGTATATTTGTGGATTTGTTATTATTTATCGAAAAGAATTTGATAGCTACATTTGAAGATCAGTTGTATATGATGGATGAAGTTTTTCTATGGGTTTGCCTGTTTAAGCAACTATATGTAGTTATGTGTTGTCATATTATGAAGAGATGATTTTAAAAAAAAATTATGATCGGTGTTAAAACTTATTTTAGATATATCAATGATGTGCTTATTGTAGGATCAAATATGAGAGTGCAAAAACTATTTATTAAATTAAATGATATTGGTTGGTTAATACGTGGAAGATAGTGAGAACAGTATAAAATATCTTGATTTGATTTTGGGAAGAGAAGGTAATAAAATTAATAATAAAATGATATTGAAACCATTATCAATTAGAGAAGTTGTTTTTCCATAATCAAATGTTTCACTTACCTATAAATTGGCTGGTTTTAGAACATTTTTTTAGAAATGATGTTTTGTGTAAATTTCAGGGTGATACAATGTTTAATATTGAAAGATATGTGAATGATTTATTTGGTATGGTATATAGTAGGGAAAATATTTTATGTGCAATAGATAGGTTTAGAAATATTATGGTGGAGAGATAATATGAAAAAGAAAAGGTGGATAACATTGCTTTATGTAAAGGATATTGTTTGTCATAAGATTATATTATTGGTGTCTGCTGATTTTAATGTTGCATTTAAAGTGGGTGCAAATACTGGAAAATTGGTTATTAATGGTAAATATTCTATTGATAAAAGCAACAAATGTATTATTAATATAAAGTGGTATGTCATTGTGGATATAATTACATCAGGGAGACTAAATGTCAATTGAAAAAAGAATTAGGGAGCATGAATTATTATATAATAAGCTGCTTTATTCTGCAGATAGGTATGAATCTGTTTTTGCAGAAGATGCAGTGATTTGTAGTGGAGAATTCTGCTTTGATAGAGTTTTTATTTTGCATATGGAAAATGATTTGAAAAAAATAAAAAAATAAGGTGTCATATTTTATAAATAGTATGGATAATGTGTTGAATAAACAGTGTAATTGTGTTAATATTCACAATTTATGGAAAGTAGGTAACTCAGGTTGAAACATTACTGGTGTGAGAATTTAATAATAATAAATTCTAATGTATTGCTACATAAGATAAAGGAATATGCCAAAGCTGGCTATAGCAAAGGATATTAATGTTTAATTTTAGATAGGCATTTTTTAAAATTTTGTAATTCTATTCTAGTGGATTGTTATATATATATATATATATATATATATATATATATATATATATATATATATATATATATATATATATATATATATATATATATATATATAATTACTCATAAGCTCTGAGATAAAAAGTAGTTGATGCCATATTATATAATGTATTAATCTTATCACCATGCAACATAAGTTCCTCACATTTCAGCCTTTTCTGACTTTTTTTTTTCACAAATCAATGTATTCTATATGATTAAATGATTATTACTCATCAGAAAATAATAAATTTGAGTTCATTTGATAGATCTTTTTGTTTACTACTGAAATAAATTTTAAATGTTAACATTTTGTTTCTATAAATCTTAAAAAAATGAGATCATAATCAAAACAGAGAGTTTAGATGTCATCATTTCTAGAAGGATTATTTTCTATTTACAAAATCAACAAAATATTAGTTATTTCTTATTATTTTTAAACATTCAAACAAATATTTATTTATTTCTCTTATATTTAATAAATTAAGTTTTAAATGTTTAAAATATTTGAATATTTATTGCAATATGGTGATATTTTCACACTTGCAAGTATATGTAGATTGCTAAGTAAAAACTACTCTTGCAAATTGCTTCAGGCCATATTTACATTCACTACTAATATAACATACTTTTGAAAATAAAATATTTCAAGTGAAAATAAGTTATTAATAATTTATATTTTTGATATATAATAAATATAGTGTAAATTATTGTAAAAAATGTCTAAAATTATAATAAATTTGCAAATAAACATATTTTTGGTAATTGGAAATATTTTCTTTAAACAATGTCATAAAATGCCGAATAATTTACAGCCCTGGCAATCTGACAGGGTGGGTCTTATGTCTATTGTAAGAGTGGGAATTTTGAATTTCCTGCCTTCTAGCATAATTTTTTTAGCAAAATTTTTATATAATTAAATATATAGTAATATACACATTTCCCCATATAATACTTACAAAAAAAATCACCAGGGGCCGAATTGGTCAAAAAATGAAATAATTCCCAAAAAAGCGAACTGGGGGTTAGGTATGTTATTTTAAAAACATTTGTTTATTTTTAATTATCGGCTAATATATAATTGAAATAATCTATATTGATATTCTGCATATTGTAGATTCAGATTAATGCAATTTCTAAAGTTAATTTTAAAAAAATAAATATGCAAATATCACATTAACAGACTAAAAGCTTGTTTTGCTAAAAGATAAAATTATTAACATACCCTAATTATAATGTTTATCATACTCCAAAAAAAATTAAGTTGATAAAGCACATGGTTTTCAAGAATTATTTAGATTAACATAGTTTTATAAATCAGTTTTATTTGAAGCTTAAATTTAAAAATGAATGGAAGATGAGAAAATAGAAAATACTACAGCTTAAAAAATGATTAATAAGCAAGCAAATGTTTTTCTTTATCCCATGATCCACAATTTTTATATAATAATAACTGAAGGAGCATGTTACACTTTCTTGATTAAAGACCAAGATCTTGTGATCACTATTTCCCTTTGATTGATTATATAAATATAAACCATAAACTATAACAATATGATATCCATTATTATATCTCAATATAATTGATCTTTAAAACATTAATAGTTCTGTATAACAATTACAAAAACCAATTATAATTATAGCCATGTGAAAACTTTTCTAATTTTTTTCCATGTCATGCATAAAAATGGAAGACAAATATACTATTCATGATATTTTGAAAGCTACTTTAAATATACATTTATATATCTATATAATAAAATAAACATAAAAATATAAAAAAGAGCTTTTTGAATATAATTTTCGGTCTATTTTTTAAATATTGTGTTTGGTTCTATAATATATATATATATATATCATATTATTATTACTATTTGCAATATTCCGTGAAAACATTAGAATATATATATATATAAAACATGAAATTGGCACAAAAATATTGTACACAATTACATTTATAATAAACTCATGTATTTTTTTTTTCTTTTTTGTTTTTTGCATAATTTTATGATATATCATTTTATGTATTTTGCTTTTCTCTGAAACAGTCAAATAGAAAAAAAGCAAACTTTGTTGACCAAAAACCATCACTTGCTGGAACATATTAGTAAAATATATAATTGAAGTAATTGTTCCAACACCCTTGTGTGTGTATATATATATATATATATATATAAACACACACAAGGCTGTATGGAATATATATATATATATATATATATATATATATATATATTCCATAAGCAAAGGATGTTTATTGCTTTGTCAAAAATTTGACCAAAAGCAAAATGTTTGATAATCAATACTATAATTAAAATGTTTTCTTTTTTATATAAAATAAAAATTATTTTGAATTGATATTTGTAATCAAGTGGGCTCAGTATTCAAGAAGGAAACCAAACATTATATCAAACCCAATTTAGAATTTAATCACAAAAATAGAAAGGAATGTTTATAATCTGAATGATAAGCTAAATCAAAAGGGTTGGCTGCTTTATACGTCTCAGGAGGGGAGTTGCATGAATTGGTTTTGTATGAGTGGGGTGGATAGGGTTTAGTCAGTGCTGTAGGATTCAGTTCATTCTTTGTTTGGCATTCATACTGGCCAAGTCATTCACTACTTTGGCTCCAGAATTCTTCAATCATCTTGCCATTTAGAGATAAATAATTACACAGTTCTTTTAAGAACTCTTGTTTTCTTAAGGATTTAATGAACCAGTCAAGATAGCGAATGAACATTTAACAATAATTATTGCATTATACCAGATATAAATTATGGAGAAATCTACCAGATTTTGCACTAAAATCACTGTGGTGTAGAAAACCATCCAGTGATCCATCCTTTCTCTGTGAAAATTGCCAATATGTGATCATGCCAGTTCCAGTTGGTCATGATAATGACAAAAGCTACCTTGCTGATGCCTGAATGAAATAAAATTCTTCCTTCACAGCCATTTGACATGAAGCCCACTCAATAGTACAGTCAGGAGAATATGAAGACCCCTACATAAGTTTCTTTTAAAAATATTTTATTAATATTGAATTATTTTATTCTGATATTTCTGATAATTAGAAATATATTATTTTTTATTATTATTAATTATTTAAAAATAATTGTATTCTTATTATATTTATGAATATAAATATATAATTTAGTAAGTTAGTATTTTTCATTCTTTAAAATGAAAAAAAAATGTTGAGAAAAAGACATTTGACAAGTAATGAATGACCTCTTGGTTCACATAGTTTATCAATGTAAATGAAATGAAATTAACTTAGTGTTTTAATATTGAATTGTATTGTAACAATGTAGAATATGGCATGCTTCAGCAAGCTCATGGAGCAAGATATAAAAATAATTATATATTTTTTTTAGAAGATTTTGGATTCTATTTTTTTTGTCAGCTATATCCTCATAAAAACTTATACTGTGTTCGATTTAAAAGAATAGTGTATAGTATAAAATCTATATTTTGAATGACTTAATACTTATTAGAAGACCTTTCTAATATTTTTTTAAAGAAAGCAATTTCTGAATGACTTGGTTAGAATATATTTTTATATTCAATAACAAAATGTTCTAATCAGAGTTCTAAATTGTAAACTTCATTTTAAAAAAGAACATGTCTATGAAAACTTCAACTAAATTTAATGTACTTTACATTATAAGAAAAATGCAAAGCTGGTAGAACACCAATTTATCATGGAATATATAAAATGCACTTGCCTAGTCAAATATATATGTGTCAATAACATATTTTGCTGAATGCCTATGAAATTATAAAAAAAGTTAGATCTTAAAAATGGAATTATAATTGTTAATAAAGGAACTGTGTATTAAGAAGTTGAAATGTACATACAATGAGGAAACTACATCAACTTAGGATATTCTCTAATTTTCTTTAATGTCTAAGAATGAAGAAATCAAAAATTGCATCTTTTAAGGATTTTCATTCATGAATTCCCAGAACATCTGAGACTATTGTATTAACTTTTATAAATATCATTTAAGTTTTTGAAAATTATAATTCGAAAAGATTAATTTCATTTTCCTTTATTATCATATTATTTACATTAAAGAAATGAATAATAAGAGAAAGTTCATAATTTAAAATATTTTTATTTTTATTTATGATTAATAAAGATTTATATATACGTTAAGAATTATTAATATGGGAAAGGCATGTAAAAATATAGAGGGATAAAGTGAACTTGGAGGTAAGAGATTAAATTATTTTTAAATTCACATACTATTATTTTCTATGACATGACACTACATTGTTTATACTAATCTAAATAGTCTAATAACCATAAAGTATGATAAATGGATAAATGACTAACATTGATATGAAATATATATTTTTATATTAATAAACATAAATTACATACAATCATTTTAACGAATAAGTCTTAATATTTGGATACTTATATTTTATATACGTTATAAAATAACGTAGTGTTATAAGTTAGAAAATATATCTACCGTAAGTAAATAAAATATTTATATTTTTTTAATATAAGGAAGTTGATATATAAATAATTTGTATATATTGTAAAATTTAAGTTATTTATTTGTTAAATGAATAATTATTATGTTTTTATATTAAATTAAATGAAGTCTTCAATTTTGTTTTATTTAATTTAAATAGTGAGATTTATTATTAATATTACCTTAGAATATTGATTGAAACCCCTGAAGAGAGTAAATTGTTAAACTTCCTTGAGTTTGAAAATTGAGCATAACGGTTAAGTCAATTAAGGTGAAAATTGATTTGATGTGGTTTAAATATAATAATTTATTAATAATAAATTATTTATTGGAAACAGATATAGTTTATATCAAGATTAAATCACATCATCTGTGGCATCCTATATGAAGACCTCAAATCTGACTATAATGATATGTGACTGCCTTTACCGTTATTATAGGCATATTGATACAGCTTTTACTTAAATCTTTTAATTCATTTTTCTATCCCAAATTCTAGTATTTTCAGCAATGGTTGCAATTAGGTTTTTTCTGTTGCTACTTGTTTTTTTTCTTGTTGAAAATTGTCATACATAAATATACATGTGTATATACATGCACATACACTTATAATATTCTGTAAATATGACACCTCATGTTGAGTGTCTAAAATGTATTTATCTGTATACCTTTAAGTTATTTTTGTCAGTACAACACCTTATTATGACTGACCAAGGGTGTATTCATTGTAAATGTCCCGTAAGCAAGTCCACTAATAACTATATTTAGAATAAGAGTGAGTGTATAATTGTGCTTCATGTATAAGAATTTATCTATCATAAAAGGCAAATAGATATACTCCCTCATGTTGAGTGATCTATGATATCTGAGCTAATGCAACCTTATTGACATGTTGAAAAATATGAAATTAGTGAAATATTTTATAGTGCAAATATATGAACGCATAGTTTTTTTTTTGTATTTGCTATCAATAAAAAAGTTTTAAAGTCCTGATTAGAAGTGTATGCCTGTATTACCAACAATCTTTTATATGAGAAATATATATCAAATCACACAAAGTATAACTTGTTTCTACAGTATAAAAATGTTCAGACCACTTCCATTCATAATGAAACATTGCAAATAGCTGTAGAGATTTATTATTTTTCTTATTCATTTAAAATTGTGTTTATATTTTATCTATTTCAAAGCATCAAATATATATACATCTTAGTGATAACAATTCATTTATTTATTTTTATTATATCATTATAAGTATGAAACGGTTGTGGTTATTTGGGATTAAATAAATATTTAATCATAATATTAAATTGGGTTTGTCTTTGTATTATTATTTATTTAATAAAATGTAATAATTCCTTATCAATCATGTACCTATTATAATGATTTAACTTACCCATTGAAGACCATGAATGTAGACCAGCCTGAGTTGCCACATGGGATATCACTCTACCGGGGTGTTAAATCTTACATCGAAGCTCCATTGTACTTATGGTATTACATATCATTATAGGGGGGATTCATTTTTATTCTTTTCTAGGAGTGGAAATGCAAAATCTATTAATAAATACACTTTTCAAAGATGTGTACTTACAATAGATCCTAAATATTCGGGCATTCAAGAAGGATATTAACTAAAGGGGTTTTTGATTGGCAGAGACATGTCATTTCACTCTTTATATCAGTTTATCTGCAAGTACCATTATATTGTAGGACAGTCAATCATCTAAATTGCTATATATTTCTTTCCCTGTTAAATCTTGATCATGTCATGCTCAGTGTAAGATTAGAGCAGAATTCTGCAGGAAAGTAATGGTCTGGAACAATATATATATATATAATTATATGGTATGGAACAATATATATATATATAATTACCTCAAATCCAAAATTCAACCAGACCAGCCAAGAAATAAGAAATAATAAACACAATCAAAGAACTACAGAAACTACACCATATATATAATATTAAAATTTACCCACAAATCCATTTATTTCCCATTCACTCTTAATATTAAAAAAAACTCTTAAATAAGTTAATTGATTCAGAATAATAAATTTTCAATAAAAAAAGAATTTTTAATTTTTCTTTTAATTTCATATCTCTCAAAGAAGACAAAATAGGTCAAATTTCTATTGTAGGAAATATGAAAGAAAATTAAATTGTTTGTTTGAAAAAATGAATAAAATTTATTGTAGTGATAAGGGATATGAGAGTAATGTTTTTATTAATCTTTCTGATATTAAGTTAAACGATAGAGTATTAGAGATTCTTGGTAAAGGCACTAATTTAGTTCCATTTCGTTCAAAAAATATAGTTTTTGATACAATTTTGTCTACTGAATCTAGTAATTTGAGTGATGAGCAGAAAGTTGGTATTCAATTGGTTTTAAATAAAAGCTTAAAAAGGAAAGAAAAATTTGTGGTTAACCCTGCTGAGGTTAGACATCTTAAGGATAGGTTAATTTCTAATGATGTGATCATTTCTCGTGATGTGATGTGAACATTTCTTGTGAAGACAAAGCTGGTCGGTTTGTCAATGTGAAAAAGAGATGAGTTCAAGGATAAAATGGATAAATAATTAAATAATGGTAAATATATGTTTTTAGATAAAGAACAAGGTAATGTAATAAGAGAAAGTTGATAGATATTATGAAGAAAATGTAAATGTCTGTGTTGGTTAAGCAGTGTTCTTTATCAAAAAATAAAATTAGGGTAATTAAAAATTTAATTTTATTATTGGAAGATTCTATGTACTTTACATATAAATGTATTTTTTATAAAATAAAGGAAGAGTGGATAATAGGTTACATTAGTTCTCCTTCAGAATGTTCAGGTTATATTAATTATATAGAGGATGAAAGTATTATTAAAAAGAATTGTTTATATTTAAAGTTATTTGCTAGACATGTAGATGATTGTTTAACTGTAGTTGAGAATGATAAACTGAAGAAATTTGTGAGTTGAATTGTCTTGATTCTTCTATAAGATATGAGTTACAAAAAGGGGAGGGGTATATTTTTTTAAGTTAAAATTTTTAGATCTTTTGGCGATTACAAATGTAGAGACTTATTGTTTAGTATGCAATCATTTTGTTAAAAGTAGAGAAGTAAGGTCTATAATTAAGCTTCATAGCTATGAGTCTGTGTCTCATAAAGTAGGTACTCTGATAACTTTGTTAAAAGTATTTTATTTAATAGTAATATTTGTAAGGATGTAAAGGATAAAGAAAAATGCGATTTTATTTCTTTGCCATTTAAATTGTCTTCTTGTAAAATTGTACATAGGAATAACAATTTGTTTGGAAATAAGACAATTGCTTGGAAAATGGGCATTACATTGAATAATTTATTAAATAATACAAAGTAAATTATTGATAGGAGGACTATTCTTGGTGTAGTATATTTTATCTCGTTTTTTTTAATTAGGTATAATAGGTTAGAGTAGTTTAAGTTTAAATGAAAGTATAAAGGCTCATAAAAGTGGAGTTAGAGATAGATATCTTAGTTCTGCTTTGCATGTCTATGAAAAAGATACAGGCCACACTATTAATTTTGATGGAGCTAAGGTTGTCTTCTTTGAGAGGAATGTAATCAAAAAAAGAATTAAAGAATCTTTTTTTATTGAAACATTGAAAATGTATTATTCTGACTCACTTAAGTTATTTAAGAATTCTTTTAATATTAAGGGTGGATGGGAACTAAATTTTGATTTGTGGATAATTTTTAATATATATATATGAAAAAAAGTTACTTTGTAAACTTGTTAGTTTATTAGCAAAATTTAAGATCGTTTGCTTATTTAAAAATTCATGCTCTGTGTTTGAGTAGGTTTGTATTTCAATATTTAACATCGTTTAGCATACAATCGTAAAGTGGTATCATTTTACGGTTTGCTATTATTGAGGTATAGAACTTTAAACAGAGGGCATTACTAGATATTTGTGATTGTATAATGGTTTGTATATTTTATATAATTATTTCAGTTAGTGTTATTAGTAACTTTCTTTTCATTCATAGTTTGGGAGGAGTTTAAAGATTAAAATCTAATGTTTAGTTTGTCTTTAATAACTTTGTAAACTTGTTAGTTTATTATCAAAATTTAAGATCGTTTGCTTATTTAAAATTTCATGATCTGTGTTTCAGTAGGTCTGTATTTCAATATTTAACATCGTTTAGCATACAACCATAAAGTGGTATCATTTTACGGTTTGCTATTATTGAGGTATAGAACTTTAAACAGAGGGCGTTACTAGATATTTGTAATTGTATAATGGTTTGTATATTACATATATATTGTAGTTTTTTATATTTGAGAAGTCTGCTTGTAGAAGTGAAGCCTTTGGTTGTGTTTTATTATTTCTTTGCTGATCTGTTTTTTTTTTTTTTTTTTGTTTTTGGTGTAATTTTAATTAGATATTGACTAGTTTAACTTTATGTCGCCATTTTTTTTTATCTTCTTTAATTTAATTTTTATGAAAATAAAGAATTGTTCATTATAGTTGCTATTTTTCAGAGCATTTAAAAGAAAATATATGGACTGGTGGAAATAATTTTAAAATAAAATTTCCATGGACTTGGACTAATGGTGGAAAGGTAAACTTTAACATAATTTTCTTACTTAGTATATATATATATTGATTTGAATATTACATATATTTTAGAAAAAAATATAGACATCAAACTTAATATATATATATATATGAAAAACAAAAACAAGTTAGAATCACATAACTTGCTATATCACTTGTATTTATGATCAATAGATGGCGTTTTACCAAAACACTGAACAAGTGTATAATTTGTTTACATAAACAAAAGAGTCAGAATTTCACTATCTCTTTCATTTGCCCACTTTCAAGTCAGCTGATTTCAAGCTAATTTTGCTATCATCAGTGAAAAATAGAGCTAGAAACTAGATCTAAAAAACTGACTCCAAGTATTTATGCAAAACGTTTCTATCAGTTTGCAAGCATGAATATATATATATATTAACCCTCCCCACTTAACACCGATCCTACACATTATATGAGCAAATGCCCAAGGCACCAATTCTATTAAGAAATATAATAAATTAGCAACTTTATTTTGCTTTGAATTAGTATT
This sequence comes from Epiperipatus broadwayi, assembly GCA_028023455.1. Taxonomy (NCBI): domain Eukaryota; kingdom Metazoa; phylum Onychophora; class Udeonychophora; order Euonychophora; family Peripatidae; genus Epiperipatus; species Epiperipatus broadwayi. Next base: position 3,375,437 of record JAQFVV010006287.1, on the reverse strand, counting down.
GAGACTCTTCTACTTATGCCTGACTTATAGCTTAGCTTAGCTTAGTGGAAAGTTATAGAAAGTTAAAAATATATAGAATATAAATAAATGAAAGAAGAAATACTATGGATCACTAAAATAAGAGATATGCCTCACTTGTCAATCAAGCAACGATAGAAATCAATAAAGTTATATTTATTCAAGCTAATAAACTATAATTTACATTTGATCTCTTCCATCATCTAAATAAAGTCATATATCAACTATAATATAACTAACATAAAAAACATGATATTGAATAACACCACTGTCTGGCACATTTTAATCTAAATAGCTAAATTAATATTAATTTGGAACTATGGAATCAGATCTCAGAGAATCTTTAATACAATTTGATTAAAGAAATTCTATTTTACAATAACTTATAACTGTTGTAAAAAAACATAATAATGGAATGACTTGAATGATGTTGCACTGGACTAGCAATTATATAATGAAGGAAATAGGGTATCTTTTACTCTCACTTAATTGTCCAAATAGTAAACCAAGTATACAACCTTCTTCATAAGTTTACCAAATGGTAAAGTATTTCACATAAGCTTGGATCAAGAGAACAATATTATCAGACTTATGTATGTTTATTACTACATTTTTAAAGTAGTGCATTTATGTTGTAATTGATATATGGAATGTGGAAACTAGAATATGAATGCATATAAAAACAACACGAGACAAAGTTTTAAATAAATAAATAAAACATTTGTTTACATTTTGCAATCAAAATAAATATAGTTGGTTCACATTGAGACTGTTTGTCCTAATTACTAAATTTACAAATACATTTGCTAATCTGAATTGGATATCTCTTATTACACACTTTATCATTTATTTATTAGGCATTTACAAAACATGAATTAAGAAATAAAATCATGTCCTCATATTCTAACTTTGAATATATTGAGGCTGTTAATTAACACTAACATTTTTATTAGTAAACAACACTGAATAAATAAATATCTTATTATGGGCACACATTTACAGGTTAGAGAGATCACACTATCAATTATTGGCATAAAACAAATTAATAAATTTGAGTGTCAAGAGAGTAACAATAAATAGCTCAATCAAATAATCCCTTTAAATATCTATACTTTTCACACATTCAAAATAAAAGTAATCATTCTGATGATTTGATGAATTAAAGCTTGCAGAAAATTAACATGATATAATTCAAAATATTTAATTCCTGATGTATAAATTTAATTGTATTATACTCTCATGTCTGCAAGGTTATTTGCATTACATGTGTGTCACATCTTGTGCTATAATTAAGACAAAAACAATATTTTTACATCTCATTGATTTACTTATGAATTACTAAATAATTGTCATAATATGGATAATGCCATAGACCAACCAACGATATAACACTACTTCAGCTTTAATATTCTAAAAAAAATTAATCTTACCATTTATTTAACCACCAACTACATTACATATAGCTATGATTCTATGATAACACGAAAAATAAAAATTCAAAAAAAATTTAAGCATATGAGGAATAAATAAGCTTTTGGGATAATAAATCTAACCATGTATAATGGCTTCCCACCTAACTTTGAAGCATACCATTGGTGTGGATCTCAGTCTCACCACAGAATAAAAGGGAAAACACACCACCCAACATCAGAAAATATCATTTTTATAATGCATAACCACATAATCTATGAATACACTTCACTCATGGCAAATACTTAGATATACTAAGGGGATAATTTTCAATCCCAATCAACATAGAACATATCACAAATAACTTTCTTTCTGACAGCTACTTTATACATTTTATTCTATACATTGGAAAATAAATACACATACACAGATAAGTCACTAATTCTTTCAATTTTTTTAGCATATGGCATTATCCAAAATTTACAGAGAAAAACTGTCATAAAACTGAATATTTACTAATTATATGAAATAATTGCTTAAGACAGAAACACATATGTATGAAAGAGAGTATGAAAATAACTTCAAATTATAAAATACGCAAATGTTATGGTAAAGTAAATGGTAAACTGAAAATAAAACTTTTATTTTATGACAAACTCTTAGCTGTTTCAAAATTTTAAATGGCAATAATTTTTGTCAATGAGGTTTCATCATTTCTGATAACAATATTTATCTTTCATACTTTTATTATGCTATAAGCCAAGTGCACACTTCACAACATTAAATAGAAAAAATACATCTCTTCAATAAAACACAAAAATGTATATATATATATCTCCCATAAGAAATTGTATTTAAATAAGTATCCTTTACTGGCATATTGCAACTTGCAATATGCTATCCAAGACATTCTTGAAGTCAAGGAAATAGCATAAATTAAATAAGCATATACATAATTAATAAACCTGTCTATCTGTCTATGGTATATCAATAGCAAAACAAACACAAAGAAATAATCACTCTTCTTTAACTTAAAAAAATTCATTTGCAATGTTGTTTTAACATAAAGTTGTTGGAAAGATGCATCAACAATGACAATAATTTCAGATGAGTATGTGTTAGTAAACATAAAGACAAATTCTTATATGACAAACATTCACAATTCAGATTTAATGCAGCATTCTCAAATGTTCTTAGCAATGGCTAATCGAGTTCACTTATACAATGTGGGAGTAATAAACTTTTATAATAACAGAGATAATGGATAGACAAACTAGTTATGGAAATTTTACAATTTAGCAATAACTTTAGCAGGTTTCCAAAAGAACATTAGCTTCAATACACTTATTTTGGTATGTTACTTATTAATTATTTATGTAAAATCTACAATTCCTTAAGCAATAATATTTTTCTTTTATAATTAGTCCACATACCCAGGAGAACAAAGACTATATAATAATAATGTCATTCTATTCAACTTAAATCATGTAGCATTAAATAAATAGTAATAATTATTTAATTATTTGCAAGCCACACATTCATTTCTTTAATAAAATATTTTTTAAGAATAAATAATAAGCATAGTTATTATCACATAGTATTTCAAAATATAGCACAATAAATTATAATTGCATCCTTCCATTTTAACAACTTTTATATAATTATAAGTCAATTTAAATTTAGAGACTGTAGTAGGTTTTGTTAAGCAGTCCTGCATAAATTTCCTTAAAAGATAATAAAGTTCACATAATTTCAATTTTTTCTTAATAATAATAGAAGACAAAGGCAAATAAAGTTGATTTAATTAATAAGCATATGATTACATTTCAAACAATAGGGTTAATTTTAACTGAATGGAGAAATGAAGAAAATATACCTTATGAATAAATTACCATGACATCCTTTCTTAATGCTGTCTGGTAGCTAGAATTTTCATATTGAATTTTATAAAATAATAATGTTTAAAAATGTACAGTTTGGAGTTTAACTAACTTGATTTCTGGAAGAGATTTAAAAAATTGTTCATAGAATAAGTGGCAGAATGAATAATAATGGCAAATAATGAAAGAATGGATAATAATGAATAACTTATATTACTGACTATCACTTAAATACATCTCCTTTCCATCAATGAAGAGGTCACCTTATCCTCCAAAGGCTATCTCCACCATTTTCACTCAGTTAATTAAGCAATAAATATTCAATAAATCTTTTCTTGAGGAAAAAAATCATTTTGATTTTCTAAATTAAATCAAACCCAATAAAACAAATAAAAATATTTTTTACACTTTTGAAATAAATGAATATTAATTCACTAGTAAACAAAGTAGTTGATAACACAATTTAATTTGTCAAATAATTCTCTAATCCAGATATCCATTAATTACTCAAAATATATTTACTCCTGTTATCAGAGATATTTGCTGTAATTTTAAGTGTTTTATTGTAAAATGTAAAATTCTATACTGTAATTATAAATGAAAAATGAAATTGGAAGACAATACAGACATACATGCACCCACATATGCAGCTACATGAATACTAAATTATTCTGACTAAAATATGACTTATAAGGCTATGAGTTAAACATATTTCACTGTTTATATTACTTATACACTGATGAGTATGCCAATAAATAAACAGATCAGAAAAACATCTAAACAAATACCAAACACTATTCTACAAACAAATAAAACAAATTTACATAATCTTAACTTACATATCTACAATTACTGTAATATTCCACTCCATTTCTTGCAATAAGTATTTCATCATCATCATCATCATATTATTATTATTATTATTATTATTATTATTATTATTATTATTATTATTATTATTATTATTATTATTATTATTATTATTATTACTATAATGATGATGATGGTGGTGATGATGATGATAATGATGATGATGATGATGATAATGATAATAATAATACTAAATGCTTATAAAACTTCCATCCCACATTCCTAAGCACCTCTCACATAAGGTTTTATACCATTAACATAAATGTTTAAAATTTTTGTGCTATTTCACTATTTTAGTTAAATTCAGTTATTCACCACTATGTTTACTAGTATATTCATCCACTAGCCTTAAGTTTGTTTACTTAAATATGGAAAATTTTTGCTACTCAATCTTGCCATTTGAACTTTCAAGATAGAAAAAAATGTGAGTTTTTAATATAATATCTTGATTATGGAAAAACTTCACATAACCATGGGAAGGAATACTATATTTTTCTGATATCACCTAATATCTTTTATTAGTTTGTGGATGAGAGCCACAAATCTTAACTAATAATATATTTTTAAAATAATCATATGCACCCAGTGTTTCAACTACTGATTGCCACCAATCTTTTGCATCTACATATAACAAATTATTAGAAAGGATCAACTTTTCCTTTTTGAACATGGGGCACAAAAAGCAAATTCTCTAACTTATTTAGAGATTCCAAATCGTTTTTTGTATTATCTCCTTGTACTGGTTATATTGTCATAACCCTTAGATTTGTGGAATCTTCCTTATATAACTTTTCTTCAACTGATTGGAAACTTTTAATACCTTTGGTTTCCTGGTATCTATTTAACTTTTATCTATGGTTATTTGTAACTTCCTTCCAACTTTTTATTTTAGCCCAGTTTTCTATACTAAATCTGTTTTGTAACATTTAATTGTACCATTTCCTTCCTAAGTCTTTCAAATGTTTCAATTGATTCTGACTACTCACTTGAATTATTTTACTTTTAGAATAATCATCCAACATTAAACCCTTCAAATTTATTTTATAATAAAAAAAAAAAAAAACTATTTACATAATTCTTTTGCTTACTTCTCAATTTATAATACTATAACCAGGATATTTTTTTTACATCTTTCTATCTGTCATGATAGGATTGTTATCAAGTATCTGATTATCCATTTTCATTTTACTAAACAAACGATCTATATACTTCTTGTTCGCTTTTTTTAATTGATTATTATTTATATTACTCACCTCTTTCTGGCTATTATTTTCTTCAATTATTTCTTTAGTCTTCTCTATTCGAGCTATTAATTCTTTCTCTAATTCGTTCAAATTTTCTCCAATTTTAGAGCGATATCTTTGATCTTTGGTAGATTTTATAACGTAATTTTTTTTCTATTTTTAATACTAACTCTGTTTTAAATTCTAAAGTACTGTTATCCATTTCTTCTTTTACTTCGGTACTTAAAAATTCAAACTTACTTTACACCTTTTATTTGATTCTGGATACCTTTACCATCACTACCAAAAGCTTCATCTAAATGCTCTATCTTCTCATTGATTTCATTTTTATTAATCATCCATTGTTTCATAGTTTCTTTACCTTGAACTTGGAGAGTTTGAAGGTTTTCCTCTATTTTTTCATCTATTTTCTCTTTTACAACCTCTATAATAATTTCTTTTGTTCTAAACGTTTCACATAACTCTTCAAATTTTTTTTTAAAATCTTCCTTTATAGACTTAATGGTTTGTTGATTTTCTTCTATACTTTTATTCATGAAGTCTAGCTTTTCACTCAGCCATTTATTAGTTTCTTGTAGTTCTTATCTTAAAGATTTATTACTTTTTTTAATTTTCCACTCAAATCTTCATTTAAAGGTTTATTACTTTCTTTTAAGTTTCCACTCAAATATTCTCTTGAAGAATTACTAGACTCTTCTAACTGTACTCTTAAATATCTATAATCTTCTGTTATTTTACTTTTCTCTTCTTATCTTTTACTATTTTCATTAGAAATCCTATTAAATAATCAAAATTTTGCTTTTCTTCAATCTCAACAACTTTGTTTCCTTTGATCACTTTACCTTCAAGACCTTTTCTTACTTCTTTATCCTCCATACAATTTTTTTTTTCCATCCTTATTTCCAATTCTAACATCACTTTAAGATCTTTTTCTTGAACAGAACAAATATTTTTTTTTTTGTTTTTATGAATTTCGATTTCACTCATTTTTGAAAAAAAATATTTTTTTTACTAAAGCACTTTGCTAACTTCTTATTTTAAATATGACTTATTTCAACTTCATAAAAATAATTTCTACTAGGCTATTCTAACACTCAGAAACTCCCTGAAATACCTTGACAAATCAATTATATTTCATTTTTACATTTATTATTAGTTACCATAAACAATAATTATAACTATTTGTTTACAATAATCTTAAATTCATATAAACAAGTTGCATATTTCCTTTCCTCAACATCATCACGACAACCACTAAATGAATTATACATACATGAACTATATCAATCTATATATGATTTCCCCACTGATCACATAGCCATATTAGACTAACCTTTAATTAATATTTTAATAAAATCAAAAAACAAAAATTATTATTAATATTTTAATTACGTCTAATAATTTAATTAAAGCATTAGACATTTTCCTATATAAATCAATCATGATAATCAATGATTAATTTAATAATCAAAACATGTGTATGAGAGCCATAAGGGGGATTCAAATATTGTGTGGCCTGTCTATAGACAGTACAACCCTAAGCAGAGAAGCCAAACCCCTACATTAGTACCTACTTGGACTCTGGCTATGTACTATTAACAGATTTACTATTTCCCAACAATTATCTTTAACTATAACAATATAATTTAGGTAAGGTTAGTATTTATTCCAAGTTACTTTTACATGATTAAACATTTCTAAAATAAGACGTCTTTTAAATATAATCAATTTAAGACTTGTTTATCTATAAACATATCACATTCCCCTTAACATTAAACAAATACAAATATCTGTTCAATGGCATGAGAATACTCAGATACTCCTCCTTATTGAGTATCTACATATTCTCATGGCTAGCAATAATATCCGATATATCATGTCATATCTAGAACTATTAAGTTTTAATTCAATCACCCATTAAATTAATCAGTGATATAATTACAGATAAACTTTGTCATTTTAGTAATTAAGATTGGAAATAATCATAACAATAACTTTTCAATAAGGAGATCTAATGATAATTATTGATTTTATTAATTCTTCTTACTATCTATGGAATATCAAGAGGGATTTTATAGACTTCCATGGGTAGTGCACAAATTAAAAAAGGCTTATAATTTAAATTTATAACCAATCTTTATTTTTATGTTCTTTAATACTTATTAAAATAATGTTGTTAACTAAACTGTAATTAATATTAATACTTTTACTAGTACTTTGTCATTTAATTTCATATTAATAGAAACACCTTAATAATTGGTAATGTCATCAATGACCTATAGGATCAAGGCAGCCTGTAGCAAGTAAAAATCTATATTAAAAATATGTGCTCAGTAAACTGTTAGATTGATCTAAACTGAATTGATTTCTCATTTTAATATCAATCTGTACATTTAGAGTTCATTTGATGTTGTGACTGTGAGCCCAAAAAAGGAAATGCAACATTTAGAATCTAAACAAACTTCCAAAACAATTATTTTAATAACATTAATTATAAATAATTACAATAAACATTCCCATTAACAAGTAATTTAAAATAACTTTTATAATAAGGTACTATACAAGCATACTATAATAACACTAACAATGGAAAATTAATCTTGGGAGTGTTTATAATGAAAGAAAACTCATAATTTCACATAGTATGTTGGGATATTTACCCCCCCCCCCTCATGTATATGCCTATAAATCACACATCCAGTTTTTTTATTAAACAATCATTCCCCCTTTTTCTAAATTCATGGTCTTTTATTTCAATCTTAAAAATAATAATTGTAATAAAGTCATATATCTAGTGATAAAGTAACAATATAAAACAATTGAGAAAAGATAATTATAATTCTGGATGTTTACAAAAAAAACAAAAACAAATTAATAACTTGATATTTTCCCTAAAAAAATATCATCGTTTTTGTTTATCAATTAGTACATGTAAATACGCATTGCCCTCTTAATGACATATATATAGTGTTAAATACATTATTATATATTTCATTCTAGGATATTGATATTTGTTCATTTAAACCACTACTAATATTTAATAACAACATAAGTTTTTTTAAAAAAACTACTGATATCAACAAATGAATAAGGCAAAACTCTCCAATACAGTAGTAAAACCCTGTCACAACCAGAATGATCAATGGTTGCCCGAAAGTTTGTGCATAAAATTCCTATCTAGTGCCTACTCATCCATATCCCCAGACTAGTTTTTGGCTTGTGGTCTTCATCCATGAACAGCCTTGAATCTGAGAACACTGCATATAGATCTTAGTGCAACCCTCCAGCAGTCACATGTTATCTCTACTTAACTAGAAAACTAGGAAAATGAAATTGAAAACAATATTTTCAATCTAAGCTAAATAGCTTATATAGTCATATATGTCTGAACTCAGTTTAGCATCCATACATTTTGATGTCTTTGTCATATAGATATGAACATAGTTCAGCACCCATACATTTTGGTGTCTTTGGCTCTTTAACAACCATAGCCACCACTATACTATTCAGTAGGATTGGTGTTAAACCACTAATCATCACATGATCACCATCTCTTATACTAGCACATAATTGTTATTAAGCAAGGCAAAACTCTCAATACAGTAGTATAACCCTGTGCAACCAGAGTAATCAATAGATTCGAGAAGGCTTCTGCATAAAATTCCTATCTAGTGCCTACTCATCCAATATCCCCAGACTATATTCTGGATTTTGGCCTTCATCAGTGAGGAGCCTTGAATCTGAGAGCACTGCACTTAGATCTTAGGATCTAATGCAACCCTCCAGCAGCCACCTTTTATCTCTACTTAACTACAAAACTATGAGAATGAAATTGAAACACAATAATATTTTCAATCTAAGCTCAATAGTTTATATAGTCATATGGGTCTGAACTCAGTTTTGTATCCTTATATTTTGGTATCTTTGGCTCTTTAACAACCATATTCACCACTATCCTATTGAGCAGGATTGGTGTTGAACCATTAAACATCACATGCTCACCATCTTTTATACTAGCACATAATTGTTTTTAAACAATGCAAAACTCTCCATACAGTAGTGCCACCCTGTGCCAACCAGAGTAATCAATGGATACCATAAGGTTTGTGCATAAAATCCCTATTTAGTGCCTACTCATCCAATATCTCCAGACAAGATTGTGGCTTGTGGCTGTCATCAGTGACAGCCTTGAATCTGAGAGCACTGCTGGCTGGCACTGGGTACTGTATGAAAAGTTTTGCCTTGTTTAATGAACAATTAAGTGATAGTATAAGAGATGGTGTTCATGTGATGTTTAGTGGTTTAACACCAATCCTGCCTAATAGGATCATGTGTTTATGGCTGTTAAAGAGCCAAATATATATATATATATATATATATCAAGTCTCACTTAGCTCCAATAGCTAAAATTCCTTGTATTAGCTTACCCATTTTTGTACAAATGTCTAATTTAAAAAAAGGAAAAAAAAGAGAAAAAATAGTTAATTAATGAATAGGGTATAAAATAATTGATAATGAGATTGTGTGCAGTAAGTTAATATAACTATATTTGCAAAGTAAGCCACATATTTGTAGAGAGTTGTATTGGAGATATAATATTTGTCTTGAAATAAATATTTGAGTTGTTATTTAAAATGATAATTGATAATGTTAATTGTACCATAAGATACCATTTGCTTTTTTATTTTTAGTTTGTAGTCTAATAATTGAGCTTATTATAAAGAGAGTAAGCAAGGTAAATTGATTTAAAGTTAATCTATAATGTTTTCTTAAAACATTCAGATAATAATTTAAATTTAGTGAAAATCAGTCTTAAAATTGTTAAAAGCTATTTTAATGTAATATTCTTGAATATTTTATTTGTAGCCATTAAAAGTTCTAATTAAACATTTAAACATATAAGTTATTCCCCTGTGGGTGTTTGCATGCATGGAAATATTAAAATGTTTTCTAATTAGTTGAATGGTTCTGTTTTGTTGTATGTCAACTTATTAAAAAAAGTAGAAAAAGAATAAATAATTAGCTATAACATTAATTAAAATAAAACCAAGTCAATGAATTAAATGATTATTAATTTAAATGATGAGATATAATATCTTAATGTATATCAATTAATAAACGAAACAAGTTTTAATTTTATATCAGTATTTTTATTTTTATGTAATATTTTCTATTAATGTTATATAAGTAACTTTATTAACTTTCTAAATTAAGGCGATTAGATCTCATGACATTTGAATAGCTAGATCACTTTGACATCATTTATTATTCAAACTGTCTTACAGCTGATATTTAAAATAAGCTACAGTAAAAAAAGTTTTGTTTATTGGCTGTTAAAAAGAAATTGACAACTCAAACTTGGGAGGGAGAATAAAAAAAGAAATGATATAAAAAGAGAAGTTTTATCTTTTTTTAGTTCGGTCCTGTAATATTTTTGAAATTTGCTCTTAAATCCTCTCTCCTAGAAGTTTGAAATAGTATTACATTGTTTTTAAAATCTTATTATTTTCTTTTAAAAAGTATTGTAAATTATATCTAAGTATCTTCACATCTGCAATGTATGGTCACTAAAGGACAGGTAACTCATTTCTTGATTTCTAACTTTCAATTCACTTTTAAATCTTTTGTAAAAAGTTTCAAGGGAATTTTATTATAATCACTAATTATTTTATCGTCAGTACTAACTATGTGAATAATATCTACTATAAAATAAATTTAAACTATATGCAGCTATTATATTTATTGCTGAACTATTGTTACATGGAAATATTTACCAGTTTACATTTACTTAGTTATCCACTAATTAGAATAAAGCTAAGAAAAGAATTAAATCTGCATAGAAGTTTAATATATATGTTTGAAAAGTTTAAATATGCTTATATTAATTTCACCTATTGCTATTAAACCTTCTACATTATCCTAATCACCTGTTTCTACCTCAGTGTTATAAAAAATATTTTATATGAAATTTTTTAAAGTATAATGTTTGATTTAAAAAAAAAAAAATGCTTCTATTATTAATGGCAGTTTTAAAATGTTTACTCTGCTGCAGCTCTTCTTTAATTGCTAATTTTGGAAGATAGTTTGAGAGTTAAAATTGTTTAAAAATATTAATTGTTAAGTCTCAGTCTAAAGTCAGTAGAATTTATTCAATAGACATTTGACATGCTGAATTTATCTTTACTGTCAGATATATATTTGAAGTTTCTTTTTTCCTTTCCATAGTTTTTTTTCTTTCCGAAAAGAGACCCAAATTGTACATTTTTACAATTACAGATATATGTATATATGCTATCACGTAACTCAAAATATATGAAAAAGAAATGCTAATTTTATTTATTGAAATATATATATAAATCAAAATTTTTGGATCATATACATTCTAAAATGTAAATTATATTTTATATGAAAGAAAACCATATTTATATATATTTTTGTCCAAAAACCCGATGGATATAATGAGGTGAAAAATGAATATATATATGAGATCACATGACTCAAAATATATGAAAAAGAAATGCTGTCTATTTTATTTATTGAAAATACATTATTATAAAAACATATATATAAATCAAGTTTTGATTCACATACTTTCTAAAACCTAAAATATTTTGTAAAAAAATATAATAGAAATTCAAAAATTTATAGATAAGCAAACATCTCATAATATTGAAAATTTTCAATAGACAAGACAAAACAATGTCGTATATTTTCAAAATCTACATTAGGTAAAGGTTTACTTTAGCGACCACTGCATAAAAATAATGTTCGCCCTCTAGTTTTCAAAATTAGAAGTAAATTATTATACGAAAATCTTATGTATATGCTACTATATTACAATTACATTAAAATTTATTAAAATGTAAACGATAATAAAAAAAAATATTCACCATTTTAAAGAAATTGAAATAATTACACTAGATTAATTAAAATAAATAGTTTAAATTATTTGAAACTTAAGAATTTAAACTATCTACATTTATAACTTAACAATTTAAACTATCCAGATTGATGGCACTTATTACAAAAAAAAAAACAACACCAGCATAAGCAGGAAAATAGTCATTGACTGGGAAAATTTTTGCTGTGAAGAGTGTGCCAAATATTTAGACACAAATCTGAGGGTTCTTGGCGGAATGGATAACAATGGGGAGCCATTAGTTGTTGAAATCGAATAAACTTATTATTTCCACAGAAAATACTACAAGGGGACTATATGTAGGGGGCATTGGGTCTTTGGGGTATTGAAAGAGTGTCAAGGAAGTGCTTCTTGACAGAAGTTGTGGATAGAATGGCTGGCACATTGGAGGCCCTAATCAAGCAGTACATTTTCCCAGGTACTCACATAATTTCAGATGTCTGAGCTGCGTACAATAATATCAACAGACTCAGCAATGGGGTATATATGCAATCCACCAGGACAACTTCATGAATACTAAGACATACATACCCAGAATATTTAGAATATGTGGATTTGCCTTCCACTGTAGATATATCACTGCCGCCTTTTTATCCAACTTCCTAGTATGCATAGGGCATAAATATGCTTAAAAAGGTAAATTCTTTTTTTATTATCTTTTACATTTTAATTACAAATATTTGTTGTAATTGTAATATAGGAGCAGATACATAAGATTTTAGAGTATTTTAGTTCTAATTTTAAAAACTAGATGGCAAATATGCTCTCGTCGCTAAAGTAAACCTTTACCCTACATTAGTTTCATAGAAATATTTTTTTTAAAAAAAAAAAAAATCATAAATAATTATTATAACTTACCAATTGAAAGAATAATGCAAATTATTAAAAAAAAATGAAAATTATTTTGCTGATAGCAAAGATGAACGTTTTTCTCTAATATAAAAAGATATGGGGCTACAAATTTTCTTCCACGGAATAATGAATAAATCATTTATTATAACTGCCATCTATGTGAAACTTTACAAACTAATACCTGAATCATATATGCATGTGCTAAAATCGAAAAAATGATAATATTCTGACAATCCTGCTAACAGTTATAAAAGGAAATTCAAAATGTGATATTACATTGAGTACTAATGCCACAGGTGGCGCTTCGTCCGCAAATTTGCATCCAGTTCTAGTGAAGAGTTAATATAAATGTTCAAGAATAACCTGGAAGCATCATTATGTTATAAGTAGATAAAAATTCTTAAAATGTTTTAACTGCATTTAATAGAAAAAGAAAATAATAAAGCTGTATATTTTTCTAACATGTGGGATCCCATAAATGATATTGTTATCTGAATAATTTATTTTCCTCACTATTTTCACTGTTTCCAGGTTAAAATTATTATTATGTGTTATTATATATTGCTAATTTAAATTATAACACATTGTAATAAAGAAAGGTACTTATAATGTAATCGGGCTTGGGCACTTGATGGCATTCTGGTTCGCAAAAAACACCTAACAAATTCCGTTTACAAGGCCTGACTTACGCGATAGAAAACATCTATGTTTGTCTTAGCCATTAGAAGGCCATTTATGATGCGTAATGCAGAAATAATATGGCCTATTTCTGCTTACGCGACAGTTATTGTGAATCCACACACTTATCTTACGTTTACAGTTTGATATATATATATATATATGTTTAGTTGTATTAGTCAAATTTTTACAATATACATTACACAATATGTGTATTTAATATATAAAGAGCCTGCTACTAGCTCTAAACAAGCTTAATTATTTTATTTTTTATGATAAATGCTACAAGAGAAAATACATGAAGCTTTTATCTATGATGGTCCCCATCCCCAGACCGGTTTCGAGCTTATGGCTCTCATCAGTGAGGATCTAGGACATAAGATTCAAAATATTAACTCAAGCCAAGCATTTATCTAATTCTTAAATATTAAGAAAAAGATCCAAATCTTCAGACACCTACATGTCTTCAAATTCAGCTCTTTAACCAAAGAAACTATATGAGCCTGAACTAAATTCAGAGGTCCCATATATTAGTAGGCTTAGCAATTTAATATAGCCAAAGCCCTAATAGCAAAATTATAATAGTAAAAATCAGTCATATATCACATGACCTATATAGCTTGTATTACCAATATGTAATATATAAAGAGCCTGCTACTAGCTCTAAACAAGCTTAATTATTTTATTTTTTATGATAAATGCTACAAGAGAAAATACATGAAGCTTTTATCTATGATGGTCCCCATCCCCAGACCGGTTTCGAGCTATGGCTCTCATCAGTGAGGAGCTAGGACATAAGATTCAAAATATTAACTCACTGATGAGAGCCATAAGCTCGAAACCGGTCTGGGGATGGGGACCATCATAGATAAAAGCTTCATGTATTTTCTCTTGTAGCATTTATCATAAAAAATAAAATAATTAAGCTTGTTTAGAGCTAGTAGCAGGCTCTTTATATATTACATATTGGTAATACAAGCTATATAGGTCATGTGATATATGACTGATTTTTACTATTATAATTTTGCTATTAGGGCTTTGGCTATATTAAATTGCTAAGCCTACTAATATATGGGATCTCTGAATTTAGTTCAGGCTCATATAGTTTCTTTGGTTAAAGAGCTGAATTTGAAGACATGTAGGTGTCTGAAGATTTGGATCTTTTTCTTAATATTTAAGAATTAGATAAATGCTTGGCTTGAGTTAATATTTTGAATCTTATGTCCTAGCTCCTCACTGATGAGAGCCATAAGCTCGAAACCGGTCTGGGGATGGGGACCATTATAGATAAAAGCTTCATGTATTTTCTCTTGTAGCATTTATCATAAAAAATAAAATAATTAAGCTTGTTTAGAGCTAGTAGCAGGCTCTTTATATATTACATATTGGTAATACAAGCTATATAGGTCATGTGATATATGACTGATTTTTACGATTATGTGTATTTATTATTTATTTAATAAACATGAATTAATAGTAATTTTCTAAACAGCCACACTCTAGTTTAGAGAATGTGTAAGGTGTAAAAGCTTGCCGAGAGTAGGTAAAAAAGAATTCAGCCAATATTGCTTGTGAAATCTCGTTTTCATGTGAAATACCACATAGTTGATAAAATGGATGGCGATCAACTTTTTCCGCATTTGCCGACAACAGAAACCGAGTATTTCTGCTGTCCAATAAAAATATATACATTTTTTTGTAAATTTCATAGAAAGCACATATTATAAACATGTTTAATAAGTAAATAAGACATTTATATGTGTTTGTTGTTGTTTAAAAAAGTTTGAGTTATTTTCTTTTGTCCGACTACTGTTACGATTTTGATATCTTTTATTTTAGCATTACTAATAACAGAACACTAACCCTAAAACTAAACCTAACCCTAAACTAACCCTAAAACTAACACTATCTAACCCTAAAACTAACCCTAAAACTAACCCTAACTAACCTTAAATCTAACTCTAACCCTACACAGTTGTTTTGTTATGTAGAAAGCAATAATTAAGCGAAAGAAATTGCTAAATAGACATCACAGAGTAGCAGCTTTGTCCAAAAACAGAAAAAATAAAAAAAGGTTGTTGTTTACCAATAATTAAGTGAAAGGCACCACTAAATAGACATCGCAGAGTAGCTGCTTTGTCTAAAAACAGCGAGTTAAAAATAAAAAAAAGGTTGTCTTTTACTAAATACAAAATTAAAATTAAACAACATTTTAATAAAAAGGCATGAAAAAAAGTTATAGCAATCAATAAATTAATAACCAAAAAAAAAAAAACAACAGCAATTCGATTTAAAAATATAATGCGGCCTCTAACATTGTATTGTATTGTTTTTGACTGCCAACAATGCCATCAAGTAGCCAAGCCGATTACGTTATAATTACCAAACTAAATTAGTTTGAAGGAACTATTATATATACTTTTTCGGAAATTTCTTTGCAATGTTTAAGTTAATATATTTTTCACCAGAAGCTTCCCACAGAATATCAGTCCATCAGATAAATAGTACACATGTATTTAAATAATATCCAGTGCAGAGAAAGCTGAAATTATAAACTAAAGTTTCATTTAATTTTTATTTTGTTTGTTTTATTTGTTTTAAAAAAGAAAGGAAAATATTTTATGGAATATTTTCTTTATAAATGTATTCCATTTATGTAATACTGTTTGGTATAATATATATGCCAGGTAATTTAATACATATAATTTTAGTCTTAATGGATTTATTAGAATGTTTAGACATCCTACCATTGTCAGGTAATAATAATAATAATAATAATAATAATAATAATAATAATAATAATAATAATAATAATATTATTATTATTATTATTATTATTAATATTATTATTATTATTATTATTATTATTATTATATTTAACAAATTTATTTTTTAATTGTGATTTTTAATTGAACACAAACATATATATCAATATTTTAATTTGATAAAAAATTAAAATTAAAAAAATACAGCTATGCAATTAGAGATAATATTTTACCATTTGATGCTGCCAGGAAATCATCAATTATTAATTGAAATTTAGAGATAAAACAGGTTTTGTCTAATATTGAATAATAGCTCTCTTGTTTTGAGTTTAGTGAAGTAAACAAGCTCTTTTTAACGTTAAACCCATGTCTTTATTAAGATTTAAATCCAGGAAAATATATTTATAGGTGTGATGATTTTGAAGACACTTATTTATTTGGTCCTGGTAAATCAATTGTGTTTTATTATTTTTTGTACTTTTTTCAAGTATCCTTTGTGTATCATTGGAAAATTTACTGCAGAATAACTTTTTTTGAAAAGATATGTGGCATTTTTTACTAGAATATCAGTATTTTTTTATTATTATTCTTATTCAGGTTTAAGCAATCATTAAAATCAATACTTTAAAAAATAATAATTCTTAAATTATTTTTCAACTCAATAGAGTGTTAGTAAACATTATCATTTGATAAAACTTTATTAATTAGTAGATATTTTATTCTAGATGTTCATTAATGTATTTTATACTAAGACAATTGACGATTATTTTCTGTAATGAATATTTTTAAAATATTATAATCTTAAAATAAATATACTATGTTAATCAAAACATAATATAATTTATATTCACATTCATCTTGGTGGTTTTATTTAGCTAATTACCTCAGACAATTTCAAAAAATTGTAATTTGTAAACTACATAATTATCTTTCTCTATCTCAGTAAATTTCAAACGCTTGAATTCTAACTGAAGTTTTCCGCATATCTAGATATTCTCTAAGCATTTACTTTCTTTGATCAGATTAAATTTGAGAATTAATGTCACCCGCGATGGGTGGATGATAAGCATGCTGATATTTTAAAGAATTTTGTTTATCAGTTTAAATAACCTCTAAAACATTGATAATATAATTATAGTCACAATGTAAGTATAAAAAAAAGGCTTACTTTGATGTTGATTATTCTTTTGAAGAGTTTGAAATTGAAGATAAATATTAACCAGACAAAAATTGTGTTAGAAAATTAAATTAACGAATTGTTTATAGATAGGTTAAATATAAATTAAATTAAAAATAATAATAATAATATCGGAGGATCTGACCTTGCTAATTAAAAACACTTTTATTTTTAATTTCTTAATAAGCATATTAGTATGGAAAGTAGAATAAAATTTGTTAAGACTTTCTTACAGAATATGAAGATTGATCATTGAAAAAGAAAAAAGAACAAATGTTAAAAGTATGAAAATGTGAGTTTAAAAAATGGACGTAGAACATCTTGTATAAAAACCAAGCATTTTATATTGGTGAGCAATATCATTATATATAAACATGCAAACTATAAAATGTGATTTTTGTCATAAAAAAATTTCTGGATAAACCAACAGTCATAAACAATTTTTAGAAAAACATTATGAAGATTAAAATTTTGAAAATAAGCTTGCTGAGAAAATCAATAATATCGTATCATAAAAATATAATTAGTGAACTTGGATTGACTTTTACGCATTTATAAAAATAGTTTTGCAAAAAAAAGTATTTCAGATTTGACATCAACAAAATGTCATCATGTGTGATATCTCAGGATTCATGAATTTTAAATGCCACAATTTCAAAATTCCTGAATCTTGGATCATCCCATGGTAAAATTTATTTCCAGCAAATGTAAAAGTTTTCACGTAAAAACGGTTATGCAAATAATTTAATGTTTTTCTGTGTTTTAAAATGGATATTAATTTATTATCTTCTAGTTAATAACTTATTGCTCCATTTATTATTATTATTATTATTATTATTATTATTATTATTATTATTATTATTATTATTATTATTATTATTATTATTATTATTATTATTATTATTATTACTATTATTATTATTATTATTACTGTACTTACATTATAACGAATGTTTTATTTTATTATATATTTTCTTTTAGATCCAATTCCCTTACAGTATTATTTATAAAAATAATAAGAATTTTTTAGAAACACGTTGTTTAGGTATGAAATTTGTAAAATTAAACGAATATCACTTAACTAGTGAATGGAATCCAGAAGACTGCATGGAAAAGAAACATTTTATGTGCAAGTCAACTCTAGGTAAGTTTATTAATTATATAAATGGAATCAGAAAGCTGCTCTGATTTGCATATTTTCATAAGTATAATTTTATTACTATCACTGAATATATATTTACCGATTGAGTCAATCAAAATCAGATCTTATTATCAATATTTGCATTATGCTTAAGAGATAAATAAAAAATAAAATAGAAGTTTACACTACATTTAAAAAAATGAGTTAATAAAATCATTTCTTAATTTATTTGAATATTTTATAGGAAAGTTAGGAAACTATTTTAAAAAAAAAAATTATTTTAGGATAAGGGCATCTCAGTTTTAAATGTACTCCATTTGTGCATATAATTTGTCCAAAACAAATAAAATCTGATAACAGGTGTTTCATTCTTGCTATTTTATAACACCTTCATAACATGTATATTTTAATAAAATACAAATTATAACCAAAGAACAGTCACACATATAAACTGCATATAACCTTATTGATGACAAATTCCAAATAAATTCGGCCAAGCAAATAACAGTTGCCTCAATCTCAGGGTACTTTTATCTAAATAAGCAACCAAATCTAATTAATATAATCTCAAGGTTCTTATATTAATAAAGTTATCCAAAAATAAGTAAAAATTACACTCTTTATATCTCAAATTGTAATCCTATTAGTGATTGTACCCTAGAGAATAAGATGATACTACCCAGTCTTCTAGTAATATTTTAATACATAAATAATTTTACTGGTAATTACATTTTAACATGTATTATTAGATCTTATTTTAAAACTATAATCGAGGATTACATTCTACATTCAAGGATTACATTCATAATAAAATGAATAGAAAAGCGATTTTAATCATATCCATCAATGAGAAAAATTGTATTTAGGAAAGTTGTATTTCAGAGAATTGTTGGATTTAGAAAAACTAGGGGTTGCATATGATCTTAAATTCCAAATCTAACAATTGTAAAATTTTAATAAGTATTTTTTTTTCTTTAAAATTAAAATATAATATAATTTTCAAGTCAGGAACTCAATCTCATTCTTAAGTTAATCAATATATTTGAACCCAATGATAAAGAATTGATCAATAATATGTTAATTAGCAAAATATCTAGAACAAATCATATGCTATGTAAGCTTGAAGGATTACAGATATTATTTTTAAAGAATCCTTATTTATATAGAAATTGTATTCAATACAAATTGTTTACGTGCCCATTTCGAAAAAAAATGACTTCAAACTTTATGCTATATCTTAACATTTTCAATGTCAAAATTTTTGCTTCATCAATTGAGATAAAATTCTAAACTTTTGATTGGTCAATTACAGCATCAGCCCTAAAATATATTCACCTTTTAATATTAAATTTGTTTTAGTTTCATTTGTAAAAAGCAAATTAATAATTTGTCTCAATACAAATTTTTAATAAATAATTTTCTATTTATAATTATAAAAATATTTTATAGAGGAGAACCTCAAAAGAACATTTGCAACATATTAGAAAATGTTGAGTACACCAGTGATTTGATTTCTCAATTTACTTTTATGTAAAAGTAAAGAATTTTTTAGTAAAATCTTGCTATTTTTCTAAAATAATTATATTTTCAGCATATTTTATCAAAATAATTTATAATATGTGAAAAATATCAAAAAAATACTCTAAAACATTAATTTTCATTTGAAAATCAAATAAAGAGCTTGTGGCAATGAAAACAGTTGGCAATTGTCAAAATTATTGTTAGCACTGGTTTCTTTTTCAATTTAGTTCATGTAAAAGTAAATAATCTTTACTAAAATATTAATATTTTTAAAAATAATTATATTTTCAGTATATTTTATCAAAATAATTTAAAATATGCATGAAAAATAAAAAAAAACAATCTAGGGCATTGATTTTCATTTTGAAAATCAAAACAAAGAAGTTGGAAAGATGAAAATTATTGACAGACACTCTTCTTTTATTCCAAATGTGAGCAGACCAATCAGCATCTAAGAAACCCTGCCTTCTTCCATTATTGTAGCTTCTTATGTCAATATTATTGATTTTTTACTTATAAAATTTTAAAGAGAGTAGCATCTTGTGGTAGTTTTTAAGCTTTAAAATAGGTTAAAAACTGATGGTTTTCGAGGGACTTGTAGCCATAACTGTATTGGTTTTTTTTTAAAAAATTCTTTTAAATGATTATTATTCTTTATGACAAAAAATTAACTTAACTAACTGATGAGGAAAGAAATACTGTGTTATTGAATGATAAATTTATTAAAATAATAAGTAATAAATTGTGTATTAATTGAAAAATGAACAATTTAATGCATGAAATGATTGAAACTTAGGCATGAGGTAATATTATTATTTGAAGAATTATCAGTGTTAACCCATGTCTATGGAACTGTTAAAAGATTAATTAATATGATTTTTTGTAAATGATTTTAGGAAGAATTATGGGATATACTTGCAGTTATAAAGATTTATCTTATCTGCCACATAAAATAATTCAAGAAATAATATTATGTATTCAGATTGTTATTTACCAAAATTATTGAATGCTATTGTGATATATATAATTATTGAATGCTATTGTGATATATATATATATATGAAAACCCAGTGCAATTTTAAAGACATATTTAAAACTAACTCCAAATTGTGTTGAGAATACTTAGAATGATTTTTTATATTAAATTATGAATAAAGTGATGTAACAACTTAAAAACCAATTGGATTAATGTAGGGTAAAAAAAAAAGATTTAATTTGTCTTATATATATTTAAAACATCTGAAATCATGGTTATTCATTCGTCTTCATGTACTGATATTTGTTATATGTGCATTTGCAAAGTGTGTGTGGAGAAAACTATCAATGCATTTGTTGGGATTATAATAGGAGTGTGTGTTGATCACATCGTTATTTTGAATTATTTAATATAAGATTATGAAAGCTGCTGATTAAGAACTTTAGTATATATATATATATATAATTTTTTTAGTAATAAAAAAAAACAATAATGATATATTAATTTGGTAAATTTATCCGTAAATTAAGTTATATTTTATAACTTATTATAATTAAATATATATTTCTATTATGTATAAAATTTAATACTAATGCTATATATTGGTTGGCAGCATTTTATATATATATATATTATGTATAAAATTTAATACTAATGCTATATATTGGTTGGCAGCATTTTATTATTGGAATTTTAGCATTAACAATACTATTATGCTATGTTAATAAATTGATGTTAATGTTATTAAATATACCTATGTCTTTGTTTATGAGCGAGTTACTTATAAAATGTTACTTGTTTTGTGAAAAATAATGTATATTTCTTGTTTTATTAATTATTTAAGCCTATATTGAATCGTATTCGATGATTATTCTTTATCTGTTTATACATCATTGTCATATTAGAATTTACGATAGTTTAAAATAAAGACCTCTTTAAAATAAATAATATTTCTTATATGACTATTGTATGTCCAAAGTATGCAAATTTATGTCTATTTGAGGTAGGAAATCGAGCATAGCTCTCCCATTATTGTAAGTATGAAATATTTTAGCTATTTTATTAGGAGATCGAGGGTCATTCTTTCCGTAATTGATATATAGCTTGAGATATATTTTTGTCCATATTTATAGTTGTAATACATATGTGTAGAGAATAAGTTTTAACACATTTATTGTTCTCAGATAGTAGTGTTTCATGCCTTCACATGTTTATTGCTTGTGTAGTCTCATTTCCCTATAGGTAATATCTTCGTCGTAATATTTTTACCATGACATAAGGTGTCGTTAATTCCGTTTGTTGGTCATTCATGAGTTTAATATTTGAAGTGTATCACCCACTTCAAGAACATTTTTCACTCCTAAGTATAGCTTTAATGTTCGATTGTATTATATTTTGCTGAGATTTGAAAGTGATCATTAATAAAAGCTATAATTACTTATTCCAAATTTTAAATTACTATTATTAGCCTAAATGAGCAGTGTATACCATGAACATCATCGTACAAAAGTAAGTCACGTCTTGTCTGGTTAGATATTGTCAGTTTATTCTTTGTATGCACATATAGAACATCGAGTGTGTGGCTGTATACACGAAGTTTTTGAAATTATTTAACCTTTTATTATAACTTGAAAATCAAAAAAGAAAACACCATAATTTAATAAACGAGATATAGTTAATAAATGTTGATAATAAAATCATAACTTCAAATAAATAACAATTAGTCACTAAAACATCATTATTAAAAATGTATGAAATAAGTAATTAATACATAGATCATAAAGTCAGAATTATGAGTTAATATCATAAGAAGACATATTTTTAGTTTAAAAGATATAACAACTTTTCTAAATTTATTGGGAATTTTATTAGATTCTATCTCTTAAGATTCCATTGAACAATTATTTGTAATTTTAGTGTTAGGTATTTGATTTTTTTTAAAAAAAGAAAAATAAATAAATTTGTATAATAATTTGTACTATTTAAATATTATGTCCACGTAAAACCGCCGTACAATATGGATATGCAATTTATTTACATAAGGTTTAGTATAAGAAAAGATGAAATTGTATTCCATAATCGATTGCAGAAAATTATTGTGATTATTCTCTTAAAGGAATTCTACGATATATTATATTATATTAAATTTGTTTTTTGTTAATAAATAATACTGTGTTATTTAAGTCTGGTGTAGGATCTTAATGTTCTTGGTATTCATTAAATTTAAAATCCAAATATTATATAATTTTATGTTGCAAATATTTTCAATGTTTTTCCTGGTACAGATACGTATATAAATGTTCAACTATTAAACTAATAGTTATTGGCAAATATGGAAATTTCATACAATAAATATTAGTAATTTGTTTATAGATCACTATATTTAAAAACTACAAATATATTAAAGAAAATTGCTTTAAGATTAATTATTATTTATTTCCGTTTTGATAAATTTATTCGTTGTAAAGAAATACTTTGAGTGAACATAAAATCCCTTTCCCACTCTAGATATTCGAATGTTCACTAGTCGATGATGATATTATCCAAATTTAGAAGTCGATATGAAATTTTGTATTAGTTAAACGAATTATTACTTTATTAAATTGTTATTATTATTCTTTAATTAGAAGTAGGCATAAGCTAATATATTAAGTATAGGTTATCGCTACAATATCATTCATATATCGGCAATTGATTAATATTAGAAATTTTATATCAATTATAAGAACGCTGAGAACATAATATTATAATTTTAAAAATAAGGACTCATATTTATTATGGAAAAAATATAATGTGGCATGATGAATTGATAAGATTTATAAAACTGTTTATTAAATGCAGATCTGATTATGACTGTACGACGGAGAAATATTTAACATATATAAGAGTGTGTTGAAAAAGGGATAGTGTGAAAAAAATATTAGAAAGAAATTAATTGTACCCTTGCTATTAAGGTTTTATGTGGAGAATACCGAGATTGTTAATGTGCTGCTAGAGTAAGATGAAGTTCTTCCTCGTCTTAATTTTTAGTTATTAATATTTTATAATGTTTATTATAGTTATAATTCTATTGTTATCGGCATGAATTACTGTAGCAACTGCAGAATTGTGAGATTAAGCGTGGTAGGTATTATTATTTAATATATTGTATAGAATTAAACAGATGAATGATTTATGTTGAATTGCTATCAATAATTATTTTAATTATAAAGATAACTAAATGTGGCCATACAGAAAATGTGGTGATACAAAAAATAAAATTTGTTATTATGTTTAAATAAACTAAAAAGATGCATCATTGAAGTATTAAGCCACCAGAAGATTCTTTAAAATTTTAGTTTATGATTTGTCAAATTTCATCAGATAAAAGTCATCAAACAAAATGTATGTGTAGAGGGAAAAAAGAAACAACAATTTATAAAAATCTCTATTGAGAAAAGGTGTTAACATCACTGTCAATAAAACATTTCTTAATGGGAAATATTGGAAGATAAGGGATGCTATTAATCCTTTGATTGTGGATCGAGGCTGCTATTTAATGATTATTATTTATTAGGCACATACAAATGCAGATCCCTTTCAAGTGGAGTTGGCTTCATTACAAATAAAAAATGGAGAAACGATATTGTGGGAGATTTATTGTGTGTCAGAAAAAGTGAAAAGGTTACTTATTCAACATAATAGCAGATACAAAATGCAGATAATTCAGGTTATTGCCCCAATGGGTTTTCATGTTGATGAGATTGTAGAAGATTTTATATGGATGTACAAAAAGCTTTTGGTCAAATGAAACAATATTTTGAAATAGTTATGGGAGGCTTTAATACTAGAATTGGTAAATAAAAAAATATTGTAAGTATATTTGGTTATGGTAATATAAGTGAGAGAAGAAGGAGACGTGGAGTTATCAGAAAAATAAAAACTTAATATTATGAATTCTTTTTTTTTAGAAAAATGATAAAATTAAATGAGCATGAAAGCTTAGAAATCAGCAAAAGTGAGGTATATTTTGACTATCAGAAAGAACATATTTCAAGATCGTATCTTGTTAATAACATATGAAGTGATCATCGATTAGTAAAGATGCAAGACACATGATAATGCAAAACTAGAAAGACAAAAATATTAACAAAAACAATGTTCGCATATATTTTTAATCTTCACCAATATTCTAATGAATATAAATTAGAATTTGTAAATTGTTGTCAAAATATTAGCAGATATTGAACATAATTCAGATTTTGAATAAAATTAATGAAAAAATAACTAAATATAATGTTAAAGTCTGCAACAAAGACAGTAGGTGAAAAAAGCAACAATTGATCAACAACGTTTCTTCTAAAACAATATTATTTATGAAGAACAAAATAAATATGAAGATATATAAAAATGATACATTAAGAAGAATTGAAAATCTCTAATTTTGTAACATCAAGCGAAAAAGAGATTATAATAATATAATAAAATATAATTGTGTACTAGCAAGGAAAGCTTTAGAAAAAAATAAATCTCAAGAGTGTAAAACACTATTTTCTTATTAGTAGGAAACAATACATCTGAAATAGCAATAAAAGATGGGGCTATTATTAAAAAAACAGATGGCATCAACAAATGTATAGAAGTGTCCCATCAAGAATTATACAGTATCATAGAAGTACTTTCTACAACTATTATATCTTCTGAATAACCCAATATTGTAAATGAATAAATGAGACATGCAAATAAATTTATGAAGAAGAGAAAGATTCAGGTATGATTGAATTATAATCGATATCTTAAAAGAAGCTGGTGAAGAAGTACATTTTTGGCAAAGTTATACATCAACTGACTAAATGCTAAAGATGTACCAGTTGATTAGAAAGTGCAGTATTAGTATTAATATTTTAAAAAGGGTTTAGAATATCATATTACAAAGTACAGATCTATCTGACTTTTATCAGTTTTATACATTTTTTATCAAAGTAACCAACCCAAAGAACAAGATGAATTTAAAAGTGATTTTAGTATAGTGGATCATATCCACGTACTGGAGTTGTTTTTGCAATTAATGTTTCAATACTTCAGGAAAGTTATCAGATGAAAGTAAGGAGGTAGCACTAAAGGTAAACGTTAAAAAGACTAATGTAATATTCAGTGAATTTGCTCAAAAGACAAAAGTAACAACTACAAATATATTTGTCAAATTATTACTACAGATGGAAACATAATGGTTGAAATTAATTATCAAATTAAACATAGTTGGAGCTTTTAGTAAAAGTAACTTAATAGTAGAAGAAAATATCCTATGTGTTTGAAAAAAAAAGGTTTTTAACAAATTTGTTTTACCAGATTTTACTTAAGGATTAATCAATATAGAGATGTCAAACCACTCAATGAAGTAAGAAGTGATGCGTGTTAGGAGTAACTAGAAGAAATAGAAATCAATATACGGCTAAAAGAACGAACGTATGTTATTGACATTATTGAAAAAAGTAAAAGACAAGTGAAGTTGGGCATGGAATATTGCTACAAGGGTTGATAATAGATGGACAGTTGAAATCTTAAAATGGATTACAAGAGATTGTAAAAGACCTAGAAAAAGGCAGTATAGATGAAATAAGAAAGTGAATAGGAGTGATGTGCAAAAGAGATCGGAGAAGATGGATTAATCTTGGAGAGACTTTCATCATGCTGTGATTTAATATTGTATAAAATGATGATATTATACAGTAAAATATTTTATATGAATTATTTTTTAAATAAAATTTAACATGTCCTTTAAATATATTTATATTTAGTTAACTATTAAGATTTTTCTAAAATTTATATTTTAGATTTTTTAATTGTAAGTTAAGTACACATAATTGTTTGATGTTTTTCATTGTATTTATTCTATTATCACAAAACCATTTTAACAATTTTATAATCACGTTTTTTTTTTATAAAGTTACAATAAAAATGGTGTGTAATATATTAAGAAAATATTGATATTATAACCGTTCGAATGCTGGAACGGCTAGAAGTGGTTTGGGTAGAAAAAAAATATTATAATATACCATTAGACTACACCATAATGCTATTTAGACATATAACCAATGACTTAAGAAAAATGAATATTTTTAAAAAAGTTTATTAATTAGTTTGTTTTCTTCAATATTTTTTCCTTCTCTATATTAAGTGCTTTGTTTTAACAAATAATCATATTTTATACTTATATTTACTTTACATTTTTAATTATTATTCTAGTAATTTAAAGTTTTATTAGGTTCAGTAGTAAGTCAACATAATTTTGGATTGGTGTTTCATATATTGTTTTTGAGTCTTACTGTTTCTTATGCTTAATTATTTCTATCTGTCCATGGATAGATATGATAAATATAAATATACTTTCCAATTTAGTATCAAAATCATTATGTGAAAATGGATGGATGTTCTTTGAAGAAAATTGTTACTTCTATTCACCTTATGAAAGAACATATTCTGAATCACTTCAGTATTGCAAGAAATTGGGAGGTTATGCAGCGGATATACATAGTAAAGAGGAGAATGATTTTATTACAAGTAAGGTCTTTACTCTTCATTAAGGCATGTTTATTTTTGTATCTTTATCTGCAATTGTAATAAAAATTGTAATAATATATTTTACTCATGTTATTCTTTATCATATATATATATATATATATATATATATATATATATATATATATATATATATATATATATATATATATATATATATATATATATATATATATATAATAGTTAATATATAAATGAAGTTAAATCTACAGTCATATGAGCTTAGGATTTTTCAGTCTATATTCATTTTCCACTCCATCTCAAGTACACATTTGAGTAAATCTTCCTAGGAATATTTATTTAAATTGTATCAAATATAATTCTGGAGATTAAGGCTTTGATTTGAAGCTAAGTTAGAAGTAATCGTTGGTGAATGTTATTTATGTCAGGCATAGGAAGGTCAGTTATATAATTAGCTCATGTCATGCTGGAAAAGAGTTATGCATGGAGACTGAGTCAGAGAAGTTTTTTTTTTTTTTAAATACCCTTTAATAGCCCTATTCAAAAAAATTGGTATTCTTTTTAATTCGCACCTTTCATTTATGTTTTTAAGCCTTTTAAAATCTATATAGGTTCCCTTAGCAGTCTTTGATCATATTGTTATTTTTTTCCATGTGCAATTTGTTTACATTCATACATTAATCAGACTGATGATTCATACATTGGACAGACAAATTGTATAATAAACATGACAAAGGAAAAAAAACACATTTTGGCTGATAGATACAAATGTAATCATCAACTATTTATTTACACATTAACAAACCATGATATCAATTTTAATAAAACACATATTCTGGCAAAAAATGAACAATATAATCAGAGACGGCTAAGGGAAGCTTTAGAGATTTTTAAAATGACTAAGAGCATAAATGAAAAGTTTGAATAAAAAAAAAGTAATATTTGGAAATGCTATTGGGGATAAAATATTTTTTAAAACTTCTTTCCCAATAAAATTTAAGAATGAGGAAAAAATAACAAAAGAAAAAATATAACGATATTAAATCTCATCACACATTTATAGGATTCGAAAACCTCTTCAGAAAGTAATTGTTATTGTACTGAAATGCCAAGTATTTAGCTATTATATTTTAATTACATGGAAGATCCTGGAAATTATATATATATATATGTGTGTGTGTGTGTGTGAAGGGAAATCTTTACTTATTTACTTTTTTTTTTTTTTTACAAATGCAGTTATTATTCTTAAACCACGAATATTTCATATTGAGCTCATTTGGCATTATTTTGGTATATTAACATAGTTGTGGTTAATTTTTCTTTAAAAAAGAATACCTAAAAGCACCAAACGGTTTGATTCACCTAATATTATTCAGAAATTACAAAATTTGATACCAGTTACCTAAATAAAATGTGGATATTTTAGTAACACTAAATTACTATATTGTATACCAATAAGTTGTATTGTAGTAATACTACTAATAATAACAATACAACTATTACTCTTCTACTATTACTGCTACTATCACTACTATTACTGCTACTATCACTACTATTACTATTAATAATAATATTATTAATGCTATTACTTCTAATAATAATATTAATTGTATGAATTTCTTCAACTAATATTAGTACAGCTACCTTCAAAGCAAATTTAATTTTATAAATTCAAGTTATTATTTATTCGAACAATAATAATTTGTGTATACATTTTATAGATAATTAGGATTTCAATACTGTTATAAAAGAAAAAAAAAAGATTTGCATTTCTAATGATGTAAGTGTTATTTAAATTTTTGTTTTAAAATATATTTATTAAACATAGTAACATAGTAATATACAGTTAAACTTTATAAAAATGTACATAGTATTCAGAATGAAACTTGAAAAAGTCAATGTAGAGAAAAGGGTATCTTAATAAGATTAAGAGGAAAATAAAACTTTCACCCAAGTATTATCATGTAGACTCACAGGCGAAAGCAGAGAGTCTCGCTGCTTGACTTGAGCTGAGTCCTGAGAATGACCAAAGATGAGCCTGCAATGTATCAACCATAAAGAAAATGTTATAAAGATAGATAATCTTATTGCTGCAAACGATCCCTTCTTAAGAGTGTTAGAAACAGAAAGAGCATCCCTGAGATCCAGAGAGACATTCGCAACAATAAAGTCCCTAATCGACATAAGAGCAGAACAGATATAGAAAATATGGAGAATTGTCTCATAATATAATCTACACAACTGACACTGAGATGAAATCCTAATGAAGCCTCTGCTGGTCACTAAAAAATAACTTGTTGGGAGTGCATTTAAATTTAGTATAAGTACAAAATCAACATGGCTTGCTTCAATGGAAAAAAGTTCCATTTTATGCAAGAGAACTTTTTTTGAAACACCTAATGAAGTCAAAAGAGGAGTATAATGTGGAAATTTTAATTTATAAACATCCCAGAATGTCAATTTCCCATCAAGCCCAACTTGAACCAAGGGTATCGACTTAATAACTGATTTCCATAAATCAGCAATTCAATAACTTGAAAATGGAGGTGGTGTATCTGTAGGATCAATAACCAAAGGAAGGGATAACTGAGCAAGCTTTAGACAAGTTACATGAAGAAAAAATATAGATATCTGAAGATATAGAGTTGAGACTGAGTGCAAACCTAGACCATTTAAAAGCTTTGGCATTTGAAATTTAGCAATACTGATGGCTAGACCTTGTTTTTCCAAAATAATTTTGAATAAAGCGAATTTATAGTCCTCTCAAAACACTTTGTTGGCCTAATAATTGGTAAATAATAACTAATCCTTGAATATACTAAAGAATTCAAGAGTGTAACCTTATCCATAAGTGAAATATTTATATTAACAAGCGATGCAACTATCTTTTTGTTTTATCAAGAATAATATTTTGAATCTGACTTGTAATTACTGAATGAGATAGAACTATTGGAAAACCAAGGAAAGGCTGAGGCTTGGCAGTGAAAGTGGAAATAATTGATAAACCAGATTTAATTTTCCACATTGCGGATTTTGTAACATTAATATGAAGATTAAAAGTATTAGAAAAAGATTCCAATATTTGCAACAAAGCCGGAAGAAAAGATTTATCAGGAAGAAAGACAGAGACATCATCAACATAAAAAATATGATGAATAGTCTATTTAAGAGCAGGAACATAGATACCAGGCAGTTTAGATTCTATCTGTAAAAGTAACGGATTTAAGTATGTAATAAAACATAATGTGGCAAGAGGAGATCCCTGTGGCACTGAGAGATGTGGACGAAAACCATCTGCAAGTTTACCATCCAATGAAGTAAAGATGGACCTGTTAAGTAAAAAGATTGGCTATAATACGGACATATGGAGTAGGAGCCTAATAATCCCGAAGAGTCTGAAACAAAACAGAAGGCAGAACACAATCAAAGGCTGATGTGAAGTCCAATTGAACGACCACAGGTTTTGATTTATTATGATGCCTAATATACTCAATAAGAAGAAGAAAAGGCTGAACAGCATCAGTTGTTGAATGACCCTTTTTTGCGAATTGAAATTTTGATAAATGAAGATAAATATTATTTTGTATATGATCTTTAACAATAGATTCAATAGTCTATATCAAAAGAGGTGTCATAGAAATAGGACGAATATTAGATAATGGAGAAGAAGTTAATTTCTTCTTAAGAAAAATGACCATCACCACCGGATAGAGATCAGGAATATTTACAAAATTGTTAGCTAGAATATCAACCATATTATGAACTATTGGAGCTGTAAAAAATGAAAGATGAAGAAGGACAAACCTGGGAATACCATGAATTCCAGAATGTATATTGTCTGGAAAAGAATTTAATTTTTGAATAATCATAGTTTCAGTTATATTATGACTAGAATCAAGCTCAGATTCATTACGGATGTCGCAAATTCTAAAAGGCAACATTTGAAGCTTAGTTTTGAAATGATTACATAGTTCAAGCAACATAATAGGGCCAGAACATACTTTATCTCCTGTGTCAATCATTAATGGAGTAGGTCTATAATAAGCACCTAAAGCCCATCTAATATAACTTTGTGTCCAGTTATGATGATTTTGAAGAAAAATTTTAGACCGTTTAATAGCCACATAATGAGCAAGAGATTTCTGTATATCATGATACTGCACTTTAAGTTGCATAATATTTTCTATGGTAGAATCAAAAAGAAAGAAAGATTAGAAAGTTTGGATGAAATATCATCCAATTGCTTAAGTAAAAACTTTGGACCTTTTGTCTTTCTAGTATAAGAATTAATAATAGAACTGAAAATACCAACAAAAAAAGACCATGCCGATATGGCAGGTAATGAAAGAATATCCACTTTTCTAAAAAAAATATATGCCTCCAAAAAAATTAAAGCAGGAACTGTTAATTTATTTAAGAGCCATATTGTAAGAGAACTATGAGACCGAGCAACAAAGAAAGTATCAATCAACAATGCAACATGCATAGACAAATGATCTGAGAAAGGAACAACCTGAAGCTTTGCTGAAATGTCAAGGTGAAGTTCAGGAGAATAGTAAAGAAGATCAATTAAAGAAGTGGTGTGACGAGTATAAAAGGAAAATACATTAAGAGGAAAACATCCTTCACCAGATAAAAATACTCTATTAAAAAGATATAGAAATTTATTATGTAGGAATTTATTATTAAAATGCATATAACACATGTTGAAATCACCAAGAAATATAGTTGGATAAGAATTTGAAGACAAAAGAGAATTAATTTTATTAAATATAGAATGAGCAAAGAGGAACTCACTCTTAACATATAAATAAATGATATTCCGAGTAAAACTTCCAAATGTAATATTGGTCAACAAAAAATTATGATCCAAATGCATGATTTTGATATCATTAAAAGCAAGATGCTTACTTACAAGCAAAGCGACACCAGATGAAGCAGATATATTAGGAACATAATAAAATGAACAAAGATTTTGCATTAAATCACGAATTCGATAACTGGAATGATTATGTAGCTTCGTCTCTCCAAAGCATGCAATATGAAAATTGCATTTCTGAAGCCAATGCATTACAGCATAAACTCTAGAAATATAATTTAAACCTCTAACATTAACAGCAATAACATTAAGCAACATAATATATAATATATATATATAAATGATATATATATATATATATATATATATATATATATATATAAAAATATATATATATAAATGAGAAAATATTAATGCAAATCATCTGTGAAGAATTCAGGTATAAGATTAATTTGTGAATTTAAATTTTTGTGTTAGTTATATTAAGTTTTCAAACACAAATAATATCGAACATTTTTCAAGGGTAATACTTTCATTAGTTGCTAGGGTGTTTTTTTAGAAATTAAGTTCATCTTTTAAATGGGTCCTTGGGCCGACATAACCTGAAATTTAAAAAAAATATATAATTTTTACATATTCAATAAAAAATTGTAATGAAAGTCAAAAACTAACTTAATTTCGGCCATTTATATTTTAAGGAAAATATTGTTGTTATGGATATATTGCTATATTCATACAGAAAGGATAAACAATTATGATGACACTGCAGTAGTTTCCTCAGTAGTAACATGCAGTACTCAGAAAGTAGGACTTGACTCCACAAGAATAAGAAATCATGGGATTCGTTTTTGGTATTTGGATTTTATGTTAATCGTAGTGATATCGAACAATTTCCATTTAAACTAAAACATCTTAGTAGCTTATTTTCAAGAGACTGCAACAAACCAAATGAATACTTTGAATGATTTGTAAAATCCTCAAATACAGTAAAACAATATTATTTTTATTAAGCATTCTTTAAATTATAGATTATCCATTATTGGATAGTTTAATGAATGACTAATAAAAATTATGAATTTAGTGAATAAGCAATGTTTTTTTTTTTTTTTTTTTTTTTTACAAATGTGTTGCTGACAATAAAAAAAAGTATTTAACCTTCCTTAAGAAACAACTTATTTAATTGCAAAAAAGAAAAAGACATTTATGATAAAAAATCTTTTTTTGTCTACTGCATTACAAATATAGAAGACAGTATATTAAAAAAGAGATAGTATAATAAAACTTAAACTCCTCTTATGTGCTATTTTTCTTTACATGTGAGGATGTAAAACTTTCACCATTTACTTTGTCCTGGAAATAATATACAGGGATAATCGAGTATCTGATTTTGTTTTTTATTGTAATTTTAAAAAAGTTGGCCATTGCTATCTCTATTAATTTAATTGAGTAACTTAATACATTATTTTATGTATTTAAAGATGCATATGTGCTTTTTTTATATTTAACAATAAATACCAATGTTGTTATCTTCCCAAACACTGATTTTAAGAAATTATGCCTAGCTTTCATATATATATTAACGGTCACTGAAAGAGCCTTCAACGTATCTGCCATACAAGGGCGCCATCTAGGCATTTGAACCTAGAAAAATTTATATAGTAGGCAGATACGTAAGTTAAGATTCAAAAAAGATTTTTATATATATTATTCTGACCGTTTGCCTAATGTCACTAGCTCATAGTGTAGCAGAGATTTTAAACATTTATAAATTTCAATAGATTTAGATTCTCAAAATATATTAATATTTAAAACAATAAAATAAAAGAAGCCACTTCCAGTAATTAACACACAAATAGATTTTATTGACGCACATTTAAAATTGAGGAATAAATTTATTTTTAGATTTTAACATTAATAATTTTTTTTAAATTTAAATTCAAATTACTATTTAAATAGACCACACAGATGGCTATTTAAATTATATTTTACTTTAGCATGTTGGGAATAGATAGTCTACATAGATTTATTTCCACTTAAAAACTTATCAAAACATTCATTCAATCTCAGACTAAAAGTTCGTAGTCAACCCAATGTCAGCTTCCAGATATATATTTGCAACCGATGTAATATGAAGATGCTAGCATAAAATCACGTCTACAGCAATGTGCATCTGGCAGCATGATATTATTTGAAGGAAATGATCCATGTCCAGAACAGGAAAGTGCATCTGTCTGATTAAAAAATCATGTATGGTTATTTTTAAAAAGTGCTACATATGGGGGAGAGCGGTCTTCCTGCCATCTTATAAATCCCTGTCCATAGAGCTAGAAGGGGTCAATGGTGCAGGAAATACATCTGCGACCATTTCAATGATATGACTGCCTCTTTGGGGTCATGCATTCAGTTGGGCACATTGCCCTGTATGCTAAACATGCTTCACATTACACTAATATAAACACCCATATATCCCTCCACAAACATTGCCCCAACTACGAAACAAATAGCTTGAAATTAAAATCCCTTAAATTAAACAT
The DNA here is from genome assembly GCA_028023455.1 of Epiperipatus broadwayi. NCBI lineage: Eukaryota > Metazoa > Onychophora > Udeonychophora > Euonychophora > Peripatidae > Epiperipatus > Epiperipatus broadwayi. The sequence continues at coordinate 3,340,114 of JAQFVV010006287.1, read as the reverse complement.
AAATGAATTTAAACATAGTTATTAATCTTTATCCATGTAGATATATACACCCCACTTTAATTTAATACATTTTATTTAACAGATCGAAATAAATAACCTAGTTAAATACAAACGTAAATAATTAAATTTAAAAAGAATGGAAATGACTGAAATAGCAAACGTATATAAAAACAAATATTTATAATTGATTTAGAGTTCTATTCTTGGTCAGATAAGTGTACATTCCTTTATATTACTTTTTTTTGGATTGATTACTTATTGACATTATACGGTAATTATTTAACAGAAAGTTCAATTGGTAAAAGTTTATACTTTACAGATTCTGCAGATTTTGAGGTCCATCTTCATGATCACTTATGTAGATTGTTTGTTCTTCCTTTTTAAAAATGAAGCCACTACTTGCCATTTCTTTTTGGTCCCTAACTGTCATAGGGAGGTCTCAGCTGGTTGTCCGAAAATTAAATTTATTGCAGACTTCCACATTGTAAAAATCTGCAATATAGCTAGTTATAATGATATATTCATAGCCAGCTCTCAGATCCCAATTATAATAAAAATTTGGCTTTTATAGTTTTATTAGTCTCTTATCATCCATTCTTTGGATTCAACCAGCAAGACATCACTAATCCTCTGGTGTTTCAATTATGGTCCGTGCTGACATTTCTGGTGTTTGCATTGGTCATTTAATTTCTTTGTACTCTCTTATCTGACCCTTTAATTTATTTTAAATGCCTCAAGGGCCAGTTTGCTTTTGAACAATCATTTAATTAATAAGACAATCATTTCCATTTTCTAAGATTATAGAAATCAACATTATTTCTATTACCAAAAATATCAAATCTTTATGTCTTTACTTTTTTTACAAAAAAAATTACTTTCAAATATTTTTATTTTTTAAAATAGTTTTTAAAGTTGTCCATCGTGCAATCTATATATACGTTAAACAGTTTTTAAATTTCAGTTTTTAAGTTAAGTTTTTTTCTTTTTAATAAGTCAATTTTTATTTATGATCCTTTTTATTTTAATTTTAAAATAATGTGACGACATATTATATTCCGTTACAATATATATATATATATATATATATATATATATATATTGTAACGGACCGACGAATAGACAAACATATAGCCGACCGCATTGTGACATCAAAATGCAATGGGATATAAATAAATGATGAAAATTATAATGGAAAATTTCCCATCCATCATCAACACTTGCAGTAGAACCAACCATTTACCTAAATCCATCCCATTACATTTACTGAAACAATAATCCAGCCGTCCACGGAAAAACTGGAAAGATCCAATAACACTACAACCAAGAGGAATCTTTACTATCATTCAACCCCCATTCATTTGGGAATATGCACCGGATCCACCCAATTTCATGTCAATCCATTGAATTCCCTAGAATTCAAACTCAGTCATAATCTAAGTACTTACTCTGTCAGGTATAAATTATAAAAATATATCTAGCCAATGTGGGCAATGACTTAATGTTATAGTTCATATAGTACACTCATTAGGTACATATTACATATATGTATTTAATATCAAGAGATACGTGAATTCAATGATGTATTCTCAACAAATTATAGATAATCCTTGATGTAAAATCAATTAAAATCAACAAATTTATTTTATGTAAACATAGCATATGTAAATATATAAATATACATTTTAAAAACACCATAAATATGATTCTTACCCTTCCACTTAATCTCATTAAATTAATAACACACAAAAAATACATAAAATAATAATATCATTAACTATAGGTCATTCTTAGTATACATAGGTCTCTGCCTTTCATGCCATCATATTAAAAAAAATAATTTATGATCTTTCATTCCAATCTAAACAAATGACATTGTTTATTTATTTTTATTTTTTTTTTAAAAAAAAGGTATCATCATATCAATATACAATTTATTATTTTATAAATATAATTGAACTAATGGGTTTGTATGTGAATATTATAAATCATGAGAACTGGAATTACCATCAATTGATTTTATAAGTAATTGTTAGTATGTGTCTTGTTAATAAAGGATAATATAGGTTTTATTAATAATTAATTTTGTTACTAATGTTATGTTGTTAGTGAGTCAAAAATAAGTCTTACCTTCCTTTATATTCATTTCATCATAGTCTAGTCCTTTTTTCTCTAACATAACCATTTATATTTTTTTCTTTATTTCAAAAATATATTTTATATCATGAAATGAAGACATCTAAATTCTTTGGTACTTCCAGCTCAAATAATCCAATGTGGAAGTAATAAAAAAAAATACATAAATGAAGAAGAGAAAAACCTTAAAATTATAGCATCAGTATGTTAACCATACCTAACAAACAGTTACATATCACCATAAAATTATAAATGATTTAGTAAACCTCTTGATCACACATGAGCATCTTCTTTAAATGAAAAAAAAATCATGGTAGATTGAGAATTCTCAGCATCTTTTATTTGCTTCATTATCCAAGGTAGTGTCTTCCACGATCTATCCAATTCTCACAAGTTGACCAAGTAGTTTAAATGTTCTTTGATTTGGCCACTTTCACCACTGATCTATATACTGTCATGTAATATCTGGTTGCCATTTTATATATATGTGATGGTGAGAATTTATCCCTATGGATCATGTTCATCGCCCTCTTCAAAATCCATCTGAGTTGCCTTGACCTTTCACAATGATTTTTTAGCACACCTGCATTATTTTTATGTTATTATATATATCCATAAAATTCTTTTCTTATATCAGCAGTAGAAACGTTATAGCTATATACCAAAATGAAATATGATTAAAGTCATTTTTTTATTTAGATGATAAACATTATTAAATTTACAACTTCCAACAGTTCTGGACTTATTAAACGCTTGATTATGTAGCTGAATATTTTATCATATTTTTTATAGCAAATAGTTCAATATAGTTATCAATAACAAAAAGAAAAAAAAATCTTGGTTCCTATTATGCTTTAATCAACAGGCTATAATTTGTTTATTTTTAAATTTTCATAGTTTATACAAAAGTTCAATTTCAATGGATATATAGTGATATTCTTTCGTTTCAGTTTTTTTTACACATATAGATCAAATTAACAACTTGCATATCTATGCATATTTACTGTTCAATAATTCTTTCTTTCAAAATGCTGAAAACGTTTTACCAAAATACAATTTTAAATTAACTGTTTTGCCGTCATTAGCGAATAAATAAAAGAAAATCTCATGTATAACCTTCTCTATACATATTTTTAGCTTCCCAGCCATTAAAGAACAACAACAACAAAAAAATAGCTGTTTGTTGTTATGGTTACATTGTAATTATCAGGGTTTTTTTCCCTCTCCTGTTTTATAACACTAGATTATAAAATCGGTTTTATTTTTTTTATAAAACTTTCTCAATTGTTCTGTCAAATTTGTTATTTTAAAATATTAATAAAATTAAATTTAATAACAAATTTTTGATTTTGTTTCAAGCATTTCCAGTTCATTAAACTACAATATAGAATTGATTCATACTGTTATATATCATCAATTCGAACTGTTCAATAGATGTATTAATTTTATAAATCAACACATCTATGTATATATTTATGTTCAATGCATTTAATGATAAGGAGAGGTAGAGACTTTTAGCGATCCTTACAATATATATATATATATATATATAGCGAGTTAAACAATATATATATATATATATATATATATATTGTTTAACTCCTATTAAAATAAAATAAATAAATGAAAAGAATTATTTTTGTTCTTTTTTTTACTACTCAAAGTTAAATAATTTTAATTTTAAATGCCTTAATTAACAAATAATTGTGGTTTTAAAAACACTTAAAATCATTTGTATCTGGGGCAAACATTCTAGATTCCTGTCAATTGTAATAAATCCCCTTCTGTTGTTTTGCCTTAATTGGAATTATATGTTACTCTCAAGGGAGTATAAAAGGGACAGTTTTGTAAGCATAATGATAATTTCTTCATCATCACTATAACCTTGTGACACTAATATTATTTTGCTTGCTGAATTTGACAACCAAGTTATCAATTAATTTTAATTGTTTTAAAGGACAAGATAGTATGGTGCTGCTAAATAAAAAGTTATCTTGGCAAACAACCTCTTCTCAAATTATTTTATTTTACTTTAATCTCTTTAAATTTGTCCAAATAAAAAAAAGAAAGCTGATTTTCAGTGGAGACAATACCTTTAAATTCATTGATGTAATTTGAGATATATGTCTTGCGATCTTGCAAACTTTTTCAATTTGATTCAGTCTTCCTATAATGTTTTATCCAAAATTATATTCTTATTGCAGTATTGTGCCATGAACTTATTGATTTTACTTGATTAATCCATGTCCAATGTGCTTACAGCTCATTATGATAAATAATAAAAGATTCATATTTATGACAACTTGCTTATTTTATATCCATATCAAAATATATCTTGCTATCATAATATTTTATTCTGAAAAATAATAATATTTGGATATACATATTAATTTATAATAAACTGGTTAATGTTATACACCCAATCTGATATATATTTTCAACCTATATAATATGACTCTTTTATATTCTGCATTTCTAAATTAGCTGTTATAATTACAATCTTCCTATATAAACTATAGAAACCATTTTGTTTAGATACATAATTAATATATATTTTCATTGGGAGATATATTGAAGTTGTTCTTTAAACAATCACTTAATCTTTGCAGAGTTCTGAGTTTCTGATAAGAGGCTCTTTCTCTTATAAAGTCAGCATGTTTTATATATACCTGGGTCTCATTTTACGCGATAGATTCCTCAGAAAACACGCACAAATGAAATCGTGCAAAAATAGATGTAACTTACATTGAAAAAGAGGGGATGCGGTCTGTGATTTTTCAAAATTCGCTTAAAAGCAAAGCACCAATGTAAAATTGCTTTAAAATTTGCACACACACACAAAAAAATAAGGAAATAAAATATGACTAATAAAAAATTTCAAATTTGAAAAAAAATGATACAAGACAAACTTTTTTTAACTATAATATTTAATTTTATTCAAAATAATATATTTTTATGCATAATTTACAGTACAGTAATTTACATTTTTATACATGATTTAATTATTATAGCTACAGTATTTTCTGAAAAACATGTTCGTTTGCAAACAACTAGCACCAACTTCACACTCATGTTGTAACAGTGGTTTTCTGGTGACAACGTAATTAGTAATTAATCTTTGAGACGATGATTTTATTAATTGTTTATGAAACTAACAACTAAAAATTAAATTCTTATTTTTGTCTTTAATTTTCAATTCGGTTTAAAAATCAAATTTCATATTAATTTCAAGTCGCAGTAAGTAATTTTTAAATTGTTAATTACGATTAAAAATCAGATTTTAATTTTTAATTGTCAAATTTAATTATGACCACTGCTATTACTGACCTTTTAAAAAAACTTGTGGACACTAAATGATTAATAATTGATTATGTTCTTTTTTAGAAAGCAAAAACAAAATGTGATTTAAAATGCAAAATTAACACGCACAATGTTTGAACAAATTTACATTAGAATCTTGTAAAATTTAATATGTGTATACATAAAATGTGGAAATTATAATTTTAATTTTATTATTGCATAAAATCTTACTATTATAAAGCACTGAAAATATTGAAATTACTAAGATGAAAGTCGAATTCCAATAATGTGCTATTACTTTCAGTATAACGTAAGTGCACGAAATTTATTATTTAAAGTAATAGTGCATTATCGAAGTTCATACACCTGGGTCCCTTTTTACACGGACTTATTTAACACACTTCCGGTGAAACACGAATCGCATAACTTCAAAATTGTGTTAAATAAGTCCACGTAAAAAGAGACTAGGGTGTATTTCAAAGAAAAATCTCCACCCTGCTTGATTATTTTATCAAACACAAACTCAATATTATGGAAATTTTCTAATCTCATAGTAAAGATATGTATGTGACTGTGTGGAATCATTCTTGAAATGTGCTCTTAAATATAAAACAGAATAAATTATTGTTAAAGAGATCAAACTTGCAATTAGGAAAAATCATTTTAATCAAAAGAAGAAGAGGAGACTGCTTAACATAATTTTTAACTTTTATACTTTAATGTTGTAAATCCAAAAATGTTATATGCAATTAATTTTTGTCAATCTCATTTTAGTTTATTATTTATTGAGGTATATCTAACAGATATAACTATATCATTAAAAGTGATGTATATAAATGATTATATTAATGTTTATAGTAGCTGAGGATTTATGTATATTTTCAAAATGATCATAACAATAAAGCCACTAATTTGATATATTATATAATTTGCCTTTGTTGTTGTTGTTGTTATTATTATTATTATTATTATTATTATTATTATTATTATTATTATTATTATTATTATTATTATTATTATTATTATTATTATTATTATTATTATTATTATTATTATTATTATTATTATTATTATTATTATTATTATTATTATCATAAATTTAAATTTAACTATTTATTTATCTTTCATGCATAGGTGTATATTGTTTTTTTGGATTATACCCTTGCTATACGCATTATAGATATGAGCAGATGTGATTTAAGATTTGCCATTTAATTGTTACCTTAATACCTTTCTTTTTATTATTGGTAATTCTGTTTATAATGAGCATTTATTGTGGCAAATATGTTGATTTTTCCTTTTATTTAAATATTATTTGTTAGAGCACTCCTTCTGTTAACAATAGATAATAATGGGACACACACACACACGTACAAACACACACACACACATATATATATATATATATATATATATATATATATATATATGTGTGTGTGTGTGTGTGTGTGTGTAAAATACAGTACCCGTTATAAAATATTATATATATATAATACCATTAAATTTATATATATACAAAGAGTACAGTATTGCTCTGCCCATGTTAGTGTAGGATTATATTCTCACCATCATTGCCCATACCTATTTAGGAATTTTAATATATCTGCATATATACCAATACTCCTTATGTTATATATTTTCAAATGACTGTGTTGATTAAAATATTGGGTTGTATTCTTGTGCTCCGCCTGATTCATTTATCTAAAACTAATACAAAATACTTCTTTATATTGAAACTTTTGAATTATAAATTATATATTAAGGAATATGTAGATATACCCTATTAATTACTAACTATAATTAAATTATTATTATGATAAGATTCACCAATTCAATCTTAGTATGTATCATTGGTTATTACATTCAAATTGTAAGATGTTTCTCTTTATTTATTTATTATGTGTAATAAGAAATGTGGACTTAATTAGTAAGGTATTGAATAGCTTCACACTCTCAGATCGAACCGCTTCAGCTTCACCTATTTAAATAGAAAGTAGGTTGAAGTAAAGAGGGTTCCCCTCTTTTCTTTCAATGAGTAAGCTTGTGGTTTTAAGACCTGTAGAGGTCCATACTATCGCATTTTATATGCATGTGCTTGAGGCTACAGCCTTAATGAATATTATTATTTGTATAACCTAAATATATCTCAGATATGATATATTACATGTACATTATAAATAACTTATTTACTAATTGACGTACAAATTACTTCAATTTGTTTTTATTGTAATTACTAACATTAAATAATATATTTTTGTTAACTTTTAAGCCTAAAAGAAAATATATTTAGTTTTTGTAATAAATATTTATTTTATTCTTTAATTATGTTTCCCTGACATTGCCATTTGTTACATCCATATATCATAAAATGCATTCAATTGTAAAAGTGTTTGAAGTATTCCTAGAAGTATTTATTATTTTGCAATTATCACATTGGTATAATTCTTACAACCCATTATGTATGCAATTAAATTAATACAAGATTACTTTATTGATGCTCTTGTTGGCTTACTTAGTAATGTATTTGGTAAATCAAAATGCCCTTTTATCTACTGCATCACTTTAGATAATTATTATAGGTTTTAACAAAACTTGATTTTATTTAACCGATGAATTAACAATCAAATAAGAGTTAATCTTTGCTAACCAATATTATGTTTAATACCAACTCTATATAAATTTGTAGTTGTTATGAAAGTAAGTCTCATTGCTATTATTGATGCTATTTATTTGAGATTATCATTGCAAAGTTATACTATTTACAACTGAATTATTTAATATTTAAGAACCTGAGATTATTATCACTATTCATTATTATTGTTTGTAGAATATAACAATAAGTTATCAATCAACAATTGGTCTATCCATATGTTGCAAAATAATGTATTAATTATTGTGTGACTATCCTATGAGAGAACTTGTTTTGTTATTGTGCACTTAACCTATAAAAGAACTTGAATCATGTTATATGTTTATTTATGCATTAGAGTTCTTATACTTATTTAGGTGTGTGTTCACACTTACACTTTATCAAAAAAAGCTTGTTTAGAGCTATTAGCATGCTCTTTATTTTACATATTTGTTAATGCAAGCTATATATATCTTGTGACATATGATTTTGATTAGTATACAATATAATGAGCGTGGTAACAGTTCTATACAAACTTTTCTGATAAATGTCAGAAGAAAAGGCATTTAAAATCTCTATGTATAATAATCATATCCCCACACTATTTACAAGGTTATGGCTATTTTCAGTGTGTCCCTATGATATTCAGGCACTAGATCTAAAATATCAATTCAAGCACAGCATTTATCTAATATTTAACTATTAAAATCTGAATTTTTCAGATACTTATATATCTTTAAATCCAGCTATATAATTAAATAGCTATATGGGCCTGAATAATTTTCAGCTATATCATATATTAATAGCCTTAGAAATATAATATCACCAAAACTTCTAGAGAAAACTGTAATAGTAAAAAAAATCAAGTATCATGTGATTTAACTTAATTAGCTTGTATTATAAATGTAATATAAAGAGTGATAATAGCCATAAGAGATAAAAATTTTAAAATGCTTTTTTTTTTTTGGCATTTATAGGAAAAACGTGTTTAGAGCTACTAGCATGTTCATTATATTACACTTGTATTACAAGTTTATGAAGTCATGTAATGTATACCTTGATTTGCTTGCTATTATAGTTTTGCTATTGAGGTGTTGGTGATGTTATATTGTAAAAGCTATGGATATATGGTGTAGATGAAAAATATTTAGACTCATATAGCTATTTAAGTTGGATATCTGGATTTAAAAACATATAGATGTTTAAAAATTTCAGATTATCTGTTCTTAATATTTATTTAATTTTCTCATACTTATTTTGTTTTTCCGTTTCACTTTATTAGTAAACAATTAATAACAAACCATTATATTCTTATCACAAATGTAGATAAAATGTTCCTTTATTTTTTTCTTCTTTTATTTCATACCATGTCAATAATTACTTTTAACTTTTTGTTGTTCATCTATCATGTAAAAGACATCTTTAAAGATCCTTATACATAAGAGTTTTATTAAAAATAATAAACTCTATTTCCTTATATTTATACAATTTAAATTTCCAGTCAGATACACTTCTGCATGCTCTCTTCCAATATTAAGTCTAACTTTCTTTAAGCAAATATTTCCACTATCATTATTTACTGATTTGGTTTTTACTATATTAAAATATTTATAATTAACTTTGTAATAAATAATTTTATTTTGGTTCATCCACAAATTCAAATGTAGTTTTTTATATATTTGATTGTAGTCAAGACATCTAAGTAACTCAGCTTGCTTAATAATGAAATTAGGTATTGATAGAATACACACTTTGGTTTCATTGAATTTCTTTGTTAATTTATAGCACTTTTGCATAAATTCACACATTTTCCCTTCCATTATTCTAATATTTTTAGCAATGTAATGATGCCAAGATATTTCCAAAATTATTAAACGCTGATTTCACCAGTACAGACTTAACCTTCCTTCACTCCATTATTTTAAGAGAAAAACTTTATAATGTACTTTTAGATTATCAAATACATCACCATTCATTACTTTTTAAAGCAATAGTAATGATATTTAAAAGAATTTAAACAAAATTTTAGAGAAGAACTAAATTACTTTTCTGCGATTTATAATTTATTTTTTCACCATTTTTTCCCCAAATAGTCTGCTTGTTTTTTAATATATTCCAAATCACATTCTCTCATAGGTTAATTCTTGTACTCCTCCTGTTCTCAATAATAAATTAGTTACATATAGCTTTATTATCTTTTGCAATAAATTTTATCTGTTCAAAATACTTACTACTAATAAATGATAATACATTTAATAAACTGAATAAAAACAATACAATTAACTCTAAAACAATTTAAATTATTTTAATTTTATCTAGTACAATGTAAATCCTAAATTAATTTTATACACTTTTCATAGTAATTTTATATTAGTTCAAATTAACTAATCTTATATTTAAACCTCAAGACAATCAAAATAATCTTTATCCTGTTATAATTACTAAATATGTTTACTTTATAAAAATTAGGATTATTCTTTTAAAATGTACCTGTATTATATATATATATATATATATATATATATATATATATAGGTACATATATATATATAATACAGGTATATATATATATATTCTAACCTATCCATTGTGCATCTCACTTCCGGGCAATATAAATATTGAATAAAATGGGTTAGCTCAGTTACTGATTGCATTTGGTTCAAAGCAAATAACTAATAAATAAAATATCCTGCATTTTATTAAAACATTCCACTAGAAAAATAATGAAAAGGTTCTGTTTATAAAATAAATAAATAAATATTTATTATATCATGAGACTTGGAAGTGAAATACAGGTGACAAGAAAGATTACATACATATAATATCCCACAGGATACTACCTCAATGGCATAAGAACACTATCCCACTATTACTATCTCAAATAAATAAACTTATAGTATACTTACGACTTTAATGAATCCTACTCATTAAGATTAAACTAATAATTAAATATTAATCTTTTTATTTATAATAATTCAGCTCAATAAAATTTCAGGTTCATAAAACTATTCTAAGTTAAATAAAAATCACTGTAGTAAAACATAAGAAGGGATTTTTATGTCATACTCTACTACACTTAAACAAATGATAACAAAAATAATAATAATAATAATAATAATAATAATAATAATAATAATAATAATAATAATAATAATAATAATAATAATAATAATAATAATAATAATAAAAAAAAAAAAAACAACAACAACAAAAAATAAAAAAATAATAATAATAATAATAAAAAAAAAAAAAAAAAAAAAAAAAAAAAAAAAAAAAATAATAATAATAATAATAATAATAATAATAATAATAATAATAATAATAATAATAATAATAATAATAATAATAATAATAATAATAATAATAATAATAATAATAATAATAATAATAATAATAATAATAATAATAATAATAATAATAATATTCTTCTTCTTCTTCTTCATTGGATGGATTAACTTTTATATATCTTTTTTCTTTATTATAATTTTTATTACCATAGTAAAATAATAAATACGATATAATCTTTATCTTCGTATAATAATGTACAGAAATGTGGTATCATTTATAATCTGACAAATATAGGTGTGTGGCAAAAGATAGCATATCATTAAATGTACCATTATGATAACTAATTTGTTACAATAATATAATGTAAAAATATGCATGCTTAATTAAATGAATACCAAGAAAATATTCAAATTCTTAAAATAATTCTTTATTTATCTTTGTGCAAACATTTTATGTTTGTCTCTATTATTCTGGGTGTATTGTGTGGTCTCATGCAGTATAATGGGAAAATGAAAACAGTCATGACACACACATTTTGAAAAAACAAATTTAACAAAGTTTATTATTAACAATAAAATTAAATAAACAATTTATTTACAGTATTTACCCAGGATATTTTCAATTTACAATGTTCTGCATTTTATATTACTTATTTATTAAAACAATCTAGAATTTATGTCTTTATTCTGACGTAAAACAATAATAATAAAATAATACCATTTTATTTATCTCTTTCTAATTAAACTTATGATAAATTACATTTATTTATTTTTATTAAAATTTTATCCTATTCTTAAATATTATTTAATTATATCTTTCTTTCTAAAAAAAACATCCGTAGAAACATACTAAGGAAAACATAAAAATAACATTATCGTGAGTATGGATCTTTTAAAAAAATAAACAATTTTCATTGCAATGTTAAAAGATGTCATATAAAATATCTATCTAATAATTTATTACCAGATTTTGTGGATATCGTGTTTACTACACTATATTTATTAAATATAACATATTTCCATTTAATATTAATTTTTACTATATAGTTGTAACTACCGATATATTCCCTATTATTTAATAATTACAAAATTATACCTATGCTTATTATTTATATCATTTTACTTTATATTTTTTTTAAATGTGCAAAACTTATTTTAAAACAAAATAAAGCATTTAAAAATAATTAAGCATTTTAAAGAACAACTTTGTTTTATATACTTTATTCTTGAAATTTTATTTTATTTCCAAAATAAATTCGAAAATATATTTTATGACTCTTTTCCCATTAGAATCCATAGTATTTTCAATTCCAATTTATATAAATTCTACTTCTTCTAAGTAAATGAACTTATCTCATTCAAATGATAGCATATCTTAAACTCTAAATTATCTATTATTTCTTTTCAAACATATTGTACAGAATGATGTAGTTATATTAGAAATATAGATAGTGAATAGATGTATAGGATCTAGGGAAGAAAACTCGAGTATAACTCATAAAATATATCAAAAAATATCATGGCACAGTGTATTTATAAGAAATAGAGGCCTGACCTATTTTGCCCAAAGACCTCCAATACTATTAATGATGTCAAACTATTCCTTCAGCTTTATTAAAACATCAATACTTAAAGAAAATAGACACTGTCCAAACTAAATATATCAGTTACAGGGCATTGTTAACTGTACTGTATATCTGTGAAGTTTATAAAATATTATTCCTATTCCCTCATCACATCCTATTATAACATCATCTTGGGTTCTTGTTTATAATACTACTACCAAGCCACTATCTTATCATTATTTCCTAAAGATTTATCACATCTTACATTGACAAAATAACTATCTTGCATATTAAAACAATAAATAAAATTTATTTATAATTAGCGTGATCTCACTGATCCACAATATAAGTTTGCTTACTTCTTTATTCTATATTCTAAACCTTTACGAACTAATCATATAAATACTTTGAACATCCAATAATATGAAAGTTTTTTAAAAGAATCACATAAATATTTATTATCATGTTGGGTTATATTACTAGTATAAAATTATAGTATGCATATTCTCAAAATAAATCTTAATCTCATAATGTTTGAAGTGTTGTACAAAATGCATTTACATATAATTAAAACATTTATACTTCCATTCATTATAATTCATAGGCAATCTAAAAAGAAAACAAAATATACATCATAAAATATCAATATTCATTAACTATTACCAAGTGAAATTATTTGGTCATCAGTTTTTGTAGTCTTCTTTTCCATCGACTAGATATAGCATTGCATACATAAAATACATCCATACTTTTACTTAAATGTTCCTATTTAAACTATTAAATTATTATATTATAGATGTATAATATTATCAATAGATTAATGTTCATGTTCCTACTCTTATAAACTAGAAAATTTACATTTAAAATAAATAGTAATAAATGAAAATCATATTTACATAAATTTCAGCTGATACAAATCTTTTTTTTTTTTCACAAGTTCAAATATTTCCATTTTCTTTTTCAAAAGTTTTTTTATAAATGTTCACTTCAAGAGTAATTCTACAACCTCCCCTGTTGCTATGATGACAAATAAGACAATATGTTTCCTGCAGTAAGTGTCATCCAAACTTCTGATACAAAAATCTCAGGTTTTAAAAAATGAATAATAATAAAAAATGACGACATCTTAAAATCTTGAAAAATTAAATAAAATAATCATCAATATTAATAGAAAAATAGTTTATGACTTCTATAGTCCATAATGATGATTATTGAAATCATAATAAAATTATATTATAAAAATTAATAACTTGAAACTCCTATTCTGGAATATTCCTTATTAGCTGGGCAATACATCCTGTCCCTTTTGACTTAGCTTGAATTATCTGGATAAACTTTTGTGCACTACATATTTTCATAATTCCACATTTTATTTATTATCATGTTCATTTTCTTTATAGGTTTCTTCTTCATGGAAATTTATTGTTATTTATTACATATTCGGAGGTTTTTTTTGTCTTAAATTATTAGCTTTTAAAACAATTTTATATATGTGTATTACCCTCTATATGCCTCAGGTTTTCATAACATACACTTTTCTAAATATTTCCCATGAGACTTTTCTTAAAATACTTTCTTGTAGATATTTTTAATGTTTTCCTTCAAAAATGATATATCATTTGTTTTTATAACATGATAGTTCCATAAATTTATTATAAAGTATACTTGTCTTATTGTTTATTAATATTGGACAAAACTATCTTGCTATATAAAATAATGTGTTTTTGCTTTTAATCAGCAAACAGTGTTTCTAATAAGTTTCCCATACAATGTCCATAAAATTAATTTATTTATTTGAATAGTCCTCTTGTTCAATATTATTGAAACTGCATTAATAAATGTTATACTTATTTTCAAAATATGATAATTGAATATGTTTTTTTTATGGGTATATCCATTTTATTATTGCAAAGTTATATATTAGATTTTGACGAATACTACTGATAACGAGACTAAATGAAGTTATTATTAATATTTTTATTTTACACTCTCTTTTTTTTGCAAATACTTTTTAAAATAATAATAACCTATTAGCTTTGCAAATAAAATTGTATGAGAGCACTAAAAATTGACTAAATAATAAAATTAAAATTACTATTACCTTGATAGCTTCTGATATGATCTCTGATACCTTTGACCCCCAGTACAACTTTTGTACGACTTTTCTAGAAATTTCTATTTTGAGCTGAGTTTATGCGTAAATGATAAATGTCACACATATGCACAATATGTCCTTCTTTGCACAATTTTAATATCTACCTGAAACTCGAAGAATTTTTTCTATACGACAATTTTTAGATTTTTTTATGAATGTTTTTAGCGAAGTGTATCTAAATTTTTTTTTTTTATCATTTTATTTATCATAATAAAGTTATTCCACAATTGTTGGATCAATTACTGAATATTTTATTGTGATTTTCCATTGAAGTTGTCCGTGATTCTGGGCTCTCTTCTCAAATTACGTTTTTGGATAACATTCAAGGGTATGTAATTACTTTTTTTTTATATATTTTTTTTATAAATTATAATATTTTATATTTACTAAAACAAATAAATATGTTATAGAATAATAAATTATAATATTTTTGATGTACTGAAAGAAATAAATATGCTATAGAATAATAAATTATAATATTTTCAAATAAATATGTTGTAGAATGGAAAAAAGTTGGGGACTGGGGTATCTGTCACTGCATGAGCTAATGCATTTTTTGGCATGATTATAAATATGAATAGTGTATCGCGTGTGACCAAGTTTGAATTTATGGACAAATTATTGCATCAGTGCTAAAGTTATGACCCACAATTGATTTGTGTCAATTTTAGGCAAGTAATATAGGATATTGTATAGATTTTCTGGCTTCCTCAATCTATCCACTTATTGTTACAGTGCCATGTATTTGAACTCAGCCTTCCTTCATATTTTTTATACAAAATAATAAATATATTTATATACAAGTTCATGCTACACAACTGGAATTTCATATAATATAGGATATTTTATACACACTTTATGGCTTCATCAATCCATCCACTCTGTGTTATAGTGCCATGTATTTGAACTCAGCCTTTCTTCCACACATGTAATCATTGTTAATAATAATAATTTAGAAAATACAGTACTTAAATACAACTTTCACTACCATAAAATTTACTTTTTTAAAATATACAATATTAATGATAATTATTACATATAATTTATAATTTTAACTATAACATTTATTTAACTATAAGTTTT
The DNA here is from genome assembly GCA_028023455.1 of Epiperipatus broadwayi. Lineage (NCBI taxonomy): Eukaryota > Metazoa > Onychophora > Udeonychophora > Euonychophora > Peripatidae > Epiperipatus > Epiperipatus broadwayi. Next base: position 3,323,962 of record JAQFVV010006287.1, on the reverse strand, counting down.
AAGACTATTAAATTGAACTTTTAAACATACTTTTAAATATGTAAAGCTGTGTTACGTATTATGGCCAGCTTTTGCAACCATATGTAATAATAATTTTAGCTTTATTTAACTATTCTTAAGTGATTCATTATAATTTTATATATTACATATTTTATTTAACTTCAAATCATACTTTTAAGATAATATTAACACAATATAATCAACACATCAAGAGAACATATTCTAAAATTTAAAATTTATAATAATTTACTGTGATGAGCTATTTCTGACCTATAGAAAAGAGCACAATATATATATATATATATATAAAACCGGATACCATCCGCTTCAAAAGTTCCATGCGACATTTACATTTTTAAAGTTGGATACTTATTCTTTTAAGTAATAAGAGTATATTTCCGCACATATACTTAATTATTTTTCTGTCTGGAAATTTTGTATTTTTATTAATACTAACTTTTATTTTTAGAAACTATTTGAAAGTTTTATATGCTATAGTGCACATACCAGATATATTTTTAAATTCTTAGATTTTACTTTTCTGTTTAAAAATAAGTTAATTTTGACACTTATTTTTTTTTTGTATCAAATTGTAAAAAAAAAAAAAAACATTCTAATTTCAAAGTTAATTCTTTTCGAAAAAGCTTGCAATTTTGGAATGTTTTAATGGTATTCCTGTTTCTTTTATTTTAATTATATATATATAAATTTATCTTGAGAAGGTGAAGATTTAATTTTGTATAAGATATTTTAATTCAGATTGAGCGTGATATAGGATTGGTCCTAGTCAGGTGCTTCTAATTAATTAAAAGAAAAGAAATGATGATGCACAGGATACAGTGTCCATAAATAACTCAGCAGTTTAAGACTTATTATTCTTTGGATGCTTATTATTCTGGTTAGCTTGACCAAGATTAATTTGCTTAAATAAAGTAACAACACAAGTCATTTTATTTGGATAATTCATGAATATTCATATTCTAATTGATTTTAAAACAGTGCCATTCATTTCCTGGTCCAGCCATTAGGATATTATATTCATTTACCTGTTGATGAGACATTTCACCAAACTCAGCATAAGTACATTGAATTATCTATGTTTGCCTTCCAGATGATCAAGTTTTATGCCATGTGTAATCAAATTCCTAGAATGCTGTGCTAAACCAACCCAAGCATAGATCCTGATCTACAAGATCTTTTTTCCAATTCTGCATTAAAAACCTAAACTAGAGTTGATTCTCAGGCATGCCTACATGCTTTCCACCATTTAAAGAGAAAATCACTTGAATACTTCACTTAATAATATCCACACATAACTGTGAGTACTCACTGGACTTGTCTGTACTCTAAGGTAATGTATTTCATATTCTTGTCAGGGCATGATTCTATGATTAGATTCTCCATTAAATCTATAATAAATATATGACTTGTGTCATATTTTATAATTATTGTATTTATTCTTTTATTTTTAATGTGTGCTGCATATATAGTTTAATGCTATATATGAGTGATATTAAATTGTGTTTTTATTATGTGTCAGAGCATGTACCCAGATTTTTTTCTTATAGCTATTTAGACTTATTTGTATATTTTATGTTCTGAATAAATACTTGGGCAGATGTAAATAATTTTGTTTTTTGTTTACCTGTCTCTATTTGAGACACTCTTAATTAATTTAGAGCAGCCTAGTTTGTTGTCCATCATTTGGTTGGAGATTCACCAATGGAATATTTCTGTGTTCCCTAAATGAAAGATTTTGTTTTTCTCACTTTTTAACATACATAATGCATAATATTTTTATTCTATTGTTCTTCTTGTGTTGAAATCAAACTTGGTGATCTGAAACATGATTATCCTTAAGCCATTCTACCACCACATGATGTTTACTTTTATTATACTAGGGAGTGCTCACCTTTGTTGTTTTGTTGGATTTCTTGCAAGAATACTTCATTGGTGAATATCTTTGAATGGACAAACCAGAATTCATTTGGTGAATCTTCAGCTTAAGTAAAATCTATTCTCTTCTATTTAAAAACTCGATGACACAATTAGATTTGCTAGCAACATGTTTAATTTTTTTTTCTCATATTTGCTTTGATAAAATTTACTAAATCTACACCATCTTGTATACATCTCAGTACCTGAAATTTTTAAATGTAATGTTAATAAACAGTAAATGTCTTGAATTATATTAGCTAACATTTGAGCTAGTCTTATTTCTCAGTTGTCTGAACAATATTAAAAAGCTCTGGCTCTCCCTGGGTTTAACCTGTTTCACTCATCATCACCATCAACTTTTGATCATTGTAAATTAAATTTTCCACATAGGCAGTGACCTGGTGGTGACTTCAGATTAAAAGAAATGAAGAAATGACTAGTACATAGCATATTTAAATTTTATCACTAGCAACTTCATGCCTCCAATTAAAAAAAAACATCTGGCTGGGAAATATTTTGAGTTTAGGAGGCAAACTTGGGGTGGAGGTTTATCTTTTAAAATGATAATATAAATTGTTAAATATCATTTTCTGTGGGATATATAAAGAAAAGAATGTTGATAAATATATATTAAAGAGTTTTTTAATCTCCATTTGAATAATTAAACAGTTAAATTGAGTTACGTTTCTCATTTTGGTTTATTATTGAACATAAGAAAGGTTAAATAAATAAAAATAGGGTTATAGAAAAGAGATGTTAAAGTGTGCCAAGATGAGAGGGAAAATTCATCAGGAGATGAGGACAAATTATGTGTTACTTAAATAAAAAGTGGATCATATATGAAAGAGAGTAAAGTTGAAAGTGAACCTGAGAAGGTCACAAAGGGAGTTAAGAATAGCAAAATTGAGCCTATAGTTACAAGATTGATCTGGATAATATCTTTCAGGGCTGATATAAAATAAAGTCTGCCTGAACATCTGGAAAGTCTTCAATAAATGTTTCAATGTTATGAGTGGCTGGAACAAGAAAATATTACAGTGGCTTGGAATCATCTACAGGCTGTAGCCAAGGATTGGTGGCATGCTTTAATAACAAAGCCACAGGAATTTGGAGATTATAGTTGTGCCATTATGTGCAGTTTTTGGAATGAAGAGAGACAGAAGTGTACCTTTATGAGAGTAGTGCATCAAGTGTATTTCGAGGAGAATGAGGAAAACTATAATTATTTTTTTTCTGTAGACAACTACACTTAATTTTTTTCTGTAGACAACTGCAACAGTTTTTTCTTTGTCAGAAAGCCATATAATCACAATAATCAGAAATAATATGCCAGAAATGGTAAAATTAACCATGTTCAGTAATAATAAAACCCTTGTTGAAGAATTGTTAAAATTATTAACTGAGATAATTCATAGTTGGGTTAGTGAAAGACCAGAGAGGGAAGGGAAGAAGAGAAGCATACAGGTTGGAATTGGAGAAACGGTGTCCAGTATGGTGGTGGATAAAGATAATGCAACAGTGGTAGGAGCTAGTCACCCATGTCCCATCATAAGCCTAAATATTGGTTATATCTCGACAAAGGCTTTGAGTGATTTAGGGAGTCAGATGTCTCTGATTTCTAGCTATTTTAATTTGATGATAAAAAAGGAACTAACACAGCTGTATACACTTCCATTAAAAAGAATGCAGGTACAATGGTCAATGAGAAATAGTCAAACATAAAGACAAGGCAGGTTTGTATAGAGCTAGATCAGAGAATCATGGAGTTAGACTAGGTCTTTTTGATAACACTCTGTCTGATACAATATGAAGTAGTTGGAACTGATTTTTCATATGGCATAAGTGTGTAATAGATTATGGTAGATGCTTACTTTGTTGCAGGATAGCATCATTCTTTTAGAGGGATTAAAATTATCAGCCACTGCAAATACAGTGTATACAGCAGGTTATAGGTACAGCTAAAATGAAGACTAAAGTAGAAAATTCTAGTATAAAAGGGTCAGAGTTTAACATCTTTTAATGGAAGTATTAATGTGGGATTAAAAAGATTTTTCACATAGACCTCAGGCTATTGAAAGATATATCCATCAAATTAAGGTCAAGGAAAAAAACCATTTCCCATGTTGATCTTATCCCATTCAATTTCAGTATAAAGCTAAGATGGAGAGTCTGCTACAATAGATTATAGAATGAGGTGTTATTGGCAGTCAAAGCTCCTCAAATATTAGCGCTTAGGTAGTAGTAAAGAAGAAAGAAGGTGCTGTTTGAATATGTTTTGATGCCCATTGATCGAATGTCATTATAATTTCAGAAAAGGACATTTCTCCTTCAATCATGGAACTTTTAGATATGTTTCGGTGGAAATCCATTTTTACTATGGTGGAATTCACCTTCAGTGACAGTAGATACCATTCCATCCAATCGACTGTCAGTACACTGGCTTTCAGTATAAAAGATATACATGTCTTTAGTCATATGCCTTTCAGGCTAATTTATCATAAGTTGGAACTTTTAAGGTGCCTGGACAAGATGTTATTGGATAAGGTCAAAAATATTATTGTATTGTACATAGACAACATGGACAGTGCTTCCAGAAATATAGAAGAACATTTTGAACATTTAGAGATATTTTTAACAGATTGTCACTAAATGAATACCACCTTCAATTTACAGAAAAGTCACATGGCCATTGATGAAGTGATTTTTTTAGGTTTTCTAATCGGAAAAGATGGCATCAAGCCTCATCCTGACAAGCTGGATGCAATTGAGCATTTCCCAGTTCTTTCCTTCTAATAGGCATCAGGTGCGGTCTTTTTTAGGACTCTGCAATTTCTATTATAGATTCTATGAAAACCTTGCTATGGATTTGTCAACTTTGGTCTAGTTAAAAAGAGTATCAGAAATGAATTGGGATTCCCAGAAGGAGCAAGAATTTCAGAATATCAAGAGGAAGTTCCTGAAACCAGTGGTTCTGGCATATTTTGACTATCCTCAGCCATTTTAAATCCAGACTGATAGCAGTTAACACAGTTTAAGGACAGTTTTGTTTCAACTTGATGAACAAAAACACCACCAGCTACTGTATATTTGTAGCCAAACACTTAAGGGGGTGGGGGTGAAACAATTATTCTACTACAGAAAAGAAGGCTCTGGCTATAGTATGGGCCTTTGTAACATTTAGACAATTTTTATGGGTTCAGACATTGTTGTTATTACCAAACATTAGAGTTTGTAATATCTTAAAAATAGGTACTTGACCAATGATAGGTTGGTTCAATAGAGCCTCACTTTATAGAAATTTCAATAAAGGGTTGTTTAATGTTAGGACAGTGATAATATTATAGCTGATATCTTAAGTTGACATCCCATAGATTTACCTCAGTGGCACAACCATTCGAATAATTTAAGTATCACTGCAATTACCTAGGCCATGGATGCCTCAATGGAGTAAGATATGTGGAGACTTCCGGAAATACAGATCAACTGACCTCGATTAGACCCAGATGGTATTGCACAAGAAAGGTGCAAGAACTTCTCTGCAGAGTGGCATTTATCAGATCAACAGTCAAAGAGCCTATTAATTCAATGTTAGGATATTACATTACTAGATTATCTCGGAAGAAGATTTCTGGAGGACACTCATACTGAAAAAGCTTAGAAACAACTTGATTGAATATGTACATTGCCTTTATGGGTATTTTGGAACACTTAAGATAGAATATGTACTCAATGAACTATTTTATTGGCCTGCATAAACTCAAATGTATTATCTGTTCTTAAAGCCTACCATATGTGTTCACAAACCAAGCACATAAGAAATTTACAGAAAGATTGCAACCAAATTTGGCTCAGAATCTGAATAACTACTAACCATTGACTTTAATGGTTATTTACCCACTTGTGGACATTACTGGTTCTTAGTTATCATTTATGATATTTTTTCCAAATACATGACAGCTTATCCACTAAAAAGGGTTGATTCCCTCAACACTTTTAAAGACTTGCAAGAGCAGCAAATCCACAGGGTTGGAAAAACAGTATTTATCTTACTGACCAGGGTACACCATTTAAATCTGACTAATGAAAGTGGTGGATTCTACAACAGGGAGTCCATTATTAACTTCTATACATAATCCCCAATCTAATTCCTGTGAGTGAGTGATTACAGAGCTAAAACATTTCTTCTATCTGCATGTCAGCAGTAACAATAGAGAATGTATGAAACAAGCTTAGAATGTTATCAAATATATTAATTGGATATTAAGCAAACCCATAGGGTTTATTGCAGTTAGGTTACATTTCAGTCAAAATTATCCTATACTTAGACCACATTACCCACCAATCAAGGTGTGATTGATAGGGAAAATATAAGAAAAAGTATAGGAAAAGATTAAAGCACACGAATATTTTATGGACAAAGTGTGAAAACTGGATACCATATTAATTGTATACTGGTGAGTTGTTTTTATTAAAAAACTGCATGTTAGTAATCCCACCCAGTACCAGTCCAAAAATGTTCCTTATCTATGATGGTCCTCTCGCCATATGAAAGCAAAATGGATTAAATGCCTTTTTTTTCTGGAGGACGTCTGGGTTCTTTGGATCTTATAATGCCTGCACTCTCAGACTTGTGCAAATGATTGATAGTATTAAGATAAATAGTAGAAGCTAGGGAATGAGTAATAAAGTGATTGTTTTGCACAAACAGGACAAATGTTCAACTAAAATATCTGCAGTAGGGATAAATGTGTAATTTTAAAAAAAAAGGAAGGTAAATGAAATGCTTTTATTTTTTGTAGCATGATGGGGCAGTTGAACTTGATACCATATGCTTCTAGTGTTCAATCACAACATTTATATATTTAAAGTTGGATACTTATTCTTTTACATAATAAGAGTATATTTGACCACATATACTTATTTATTTTTCTTTACAGATTGTTTCATATTTTTATTAACATTAACTTTTATTTTTAGAAAAAATATGTGAAAGTTTTATATGCTATAGTGCACATCCACAGCTATATTTTACAATTCTTTAATTTTACTTTTCAGTTTAAAAATAAGTTACTGTTGACACTTGTTTTTTATCAAGTTTTAAAAAAATTCTAATTTAAAAATTAATCATTTTAAGATAGCTTTTAATTTTGGAAAGTTTTAATGGCATTTCTGTTTTTTTTATTTTAATTATAATCTATTTCAATTTATCATGAAAGGAGCAGAGATTTAAGTTTGTACTAATTAATTTAGAAATAAGTTAAGAATCCTGGCAAGATATTTTGATTAAGATTGCACATGAGATAGGGATTGACCCAGTACAAATCCTTCTAATTAAAAGAAAAAATGATGACACATGAAATAGTATGGCATATAAATAGTCCAGATGATTAAGATCTATTATTCTTTGGATGCTTATTATTCTGGTTAGCTTGACCTAGATTAATTTTCTAAAGAAAAATGACAGCAAAGCTCATTTTATTCTGCAAATTCTTAAATATTTATTTCTAATAGACTTTAATACAGTGCTGTTTACATGTAGGACCCACTGTTAGGATATTATATCCATTTACCTCTCGATGAGACATTTGACAAAAGTGTCCAAATAACCTTCATCAAATTAACTGTGTTATCCTTCAAGTTGGCATGTTTCACACCATGTGTATTCAAACATCAAGAATCCCATGCTAAACCAACCTGAGGATGGATCATGATCTCTGAGATTTCCATTTCAATTAAGCATTAAAAGTCTAAACTAGAATTGATTCCTAAGTATGCCTCCAAACTTGCCACCATTTAAAGAGAAAAGCACCTGAAGCCTTCACTCAAAAATATCCATGCACAACTGTGAGAACTCATTGGACTTGTCTGTACCATAAGGTAACTTATTTGATATTCTTGCCTGAGCATAAATCTCTAATTAGAATATCCATACAAGCTAAAGTAAATCTGTGATTTAAAGTGTTGTATCTTATAATTATTGTATATATTATTTTATTTTAATGTGTGTTGTGTATTGAGGCTTAATGCTATATATTCATGATATTAAATTGTGGTTTTATTATGTATCAGCATGTGTATTGAGAGTTTCTTTTCTTAAATATTTAGACTTTTTGTATAGTTTATGTTTTGAATAAAACCTTGTGCAGATGCAAATAATTTTTTCATTGCTTGCCTCTCTCCATTTGAGACACTCTTAATTAATTTAGAGCAACCTAGTTTGTGGCCATCATTTGGTTGGTGATTCATCAATGGAGTATTTTTCCCCCTAAATTGTAAATTTTGTTTTTCTTTGTTTTTAAAATACATACTCATAGTACTTTTTATTCTATTTGTTCTTTTTGCATTGAAGTCAACCTTGGTAATTTTAAATGTGATTATCCATGAGCAAATCTTTAGATACCTTGTGTCTCCAGTTTTAATTTATTAGGGGATGAGGTGAATGATATTAAATGTAATTATCCATAAGACAATCTGCAGTCACAGATATCTCTAGTTTTAATATACTAGAGAGTGCTCACCTGTGCTTTTTTCTTGCATTTCTTGCAAGTGTATTTCATTGCTGAATATTTTTAAATGGAGAAACCAGAATTGACTTGATGATTCTAAAGCTTAAGTAAAATTTATTGCCTTTTATTAAAATCTTGATGAGAAAATTAGCTTTGCTGCTGGAGCATTTAGTGTTTTCTTTCTCTCATACATGCTTTGATAAAATTTGCTAAATCTATTCCATCTTATATATATATATATATTTTTATATATATATTTTATATATATATATATATATATATATATATATATATATATATATATATATATATATATATATATCTTTACCTGAAATTTTTAAATATAATATTAATAAACAATAAATTTTTGAATTATAATAGCTAACATTTGTCCTAGTTTTATTTATCAGTTGTCTGAATTATATTAATGAGTTTTATCTCTTCCTGGGTTTAACCAGTATCAATCATAATCATCATTATGTTCTGATCACAATAAATTAAATTTTCTAGGTACACAGTGAACTCGTAGTGTGCTCAGTGATGAGAAAAATATATTTGCATTCAAATTTTTTGATGTAATCTTTGTCATTAATGTGAATTTTAAAATTAATAATAACATTGCATACATTTTTTTATTTTTATTTTTAATCTGGTTATAAAACACAGTGATGATATATGGAATATATAAAAAAATATTTCAAACTTCTTCAAATTGTCTTAGATCACATAAACTATAGGATGAGATAATAAATAAAGCAAATTAATTTAGAGATCAATCAATTTATGAAAATGGAATAGGGAGAGTTAAAAAATCATTTTTTTCCTATAAAATAAATAATATTGATTTAGATTCAAGAGTAATATTACTTTATAGTAAGCACAGATTAAATTTGAAAGAGCAATTATTGATACATTGGTATAAATTGTTTATCAATATTGTTTTAATTAAACTTATTTTAAAATGTCCAACAAGCAAAATTACAGTTACTAATTTATCATTATCCACATGCTAACCAATGTTTTTGAAAAAAAAAATGTTATTTTTTATTTATTTAATGATACTGAAGAAGAAGAAATATACAATCTCAGGGAGATGCGTAGATTATGCTAAGATATAAAAAATCGCATTTATTATCACAGAATAAATTTATTACATAGTGTTGTATACATATGGGGCAGGAGCCTATCAGTATTACTTTTTTCACTATAATTTTTTATCACAATTTTTATTAACTTTTTTTACATTTAGGATAAATTAGTAGTTTGTTCTCATTTCACTGGCATTTTTAATCATATTATGTCAGTGCATGTGATTTAAAAGCACTGAAATTTATTTATATACATTTTATTCTTGCATTTATACTTCTTGTATGCAGGTCATCTTTAGGAATATTAATGTACATTCACGCATAAAATTGTTTAAAAATATTTTGAAACTATTTAAAAAAAAGTAAGCAAAGACATTCCTTATTATATATATATATATATATTGTAACAAACCGGGTTCGAATACGCGCGTATATGATATATTACTAATTGCTAGTGTTAATGTGGAGCGACTATGTATAAACAAAAAAGGAAAAATATATATATGTAAATGGTCATTCGAACCCTGTTACAAGGAGTGCGAAAGTTATGTGTGTAGGTATATGTAAATATAGTGTATGTGCGAGTGTACAAAATACGTATGTAGTATCGGTGATGGTTACAATCAATTATATATGTAGAGCTGTGTAAAGTAATTGATTATTCGATATTTTATCCGTAAGTTTTTTTTTTTGAGTTATAATAATATTGTCGGTAACACGTGTTTTCTTTTGTTGAGTAATCTCTTGAACATATGAGGACCGAAATAGAAATGAATTAATTGCTGTAGGCAGTTTAGTTAATAACTGGCGTCGGGAAGTCTGAAAACTGGTCAGGTGGGTATTTTTGAAGAACAATGGAAGAACTGGTCAGTGGCGTACAGATACACAGAGAGAATTTTGAAAAGTTAAAAGTGAAAACAAAAGAACTTTTTGTTGTGCTCGAGAGGAGATAAAAAAAAAAGGGAAGGGATACGCGGCTTGAACTCCAGAAGAGGAGGACGTGTAAAATATTTCTTAAGAAGTTTTAATATTTTTTCTACCCAAAATGTCGGGGTAATTCTATAGTGTGGGTTTTGTTAATCGGCCCAGTGGACACTCGTCGTGAAACTCACCTGAAGCGGACTTACGAACTGCGTTAATAAATAAAGAAATTTTGTTTCATCAAAGAAACGGTGACGAAAGATCTTTGAAAATTTGGACCTTTTGCAAAGTGAGTGAATCAACTACTCCACCTCTGGGATATGCTATTCGATACACCCCATTGGAACTATTTGCCTTCCATTATATCTACCAGACCAGTTTTCTTGGCAAGGTATAAACGCGGACTTGTCTTTGATCGCGTGAACTAAGGTAAAGTGACGTGGCACAAAATATATGTTCAGTGAATGTATCTTAATAAAGAATCTAGTGTTACCTCAATATTAATTACTATATTAAGTCTCTTTTAAAAATTAAATAAATGACAACATTAAATAAACAGCTCTGATATATATATTTGTACTATTTTGATGCGTGTATGAATTATATATATATGTGTGGATCAGAATAAATGGGCTGTGCGCTTGAATACTGATATTTATATGCGCGTATAAATGGGTTTTATTGGTAATGGGTATGGTCGTGAATAGGATAAACCCCGATTAGATCTGGGTTAGATTAATGGATTTTATCCAATAAGCTATCGCATATGATAATAGACATGTAAGACGTAGTTAGTTTTGTTTTAGCTTTGTTCTCTAGTTAGACTATCATCCCCAAACCCTGAGATTGAGCTGGTTCGGTGCGCTACCATAACAGATATACATACTAGAACCCTTATTTACGTTTTCGATGAGATAATTCTTATCTACGGGTAAGATTGGCGCGTGAGATGGGATCAAACCATGCTCACAAATATCTTTATTCGAAGCTTCGGGTTAAAGCCAACAATGGCGGTTTATATTATATCGGTGGGTGTTATAATATATATATATATATATATATTGAACCACATTGATCTCTGATTCAAGGATTTTACTTCCAAAATTAAAAACTTAATTTTTGTTATCTAATGTTAACATTTTTATTATTATTTAAAACACATACACATTTATATTTAAATTAAATCATTTTCATGTTTATAAAATTGATTTTAAAATAGTTTACTTTCACTACTTTGTTTGTAAAATTAATTTTAAAATAGTTTACTTTCATCACCTGTTTTAATCAATTTGATTAAAAAAACAGGCAAGCTTGCTAATTATATATTCCTGTTGCTTTTATTTTTAATCATTTTTAAAGTTAATTCTAAAAGTGGAGATTTAGTTTTATATTTGTTATTTTGGTTACAATAATCCCTGGTTGAAATTCTTAAATTGGATTGAGTGGGAAATTAAGATTTTTCCTGCCTGAGGTATAGAATTCGACAATAAGGAAGGTTTTTTGCAGGAAAAGTAATGAGGTAACTATAGCCTGCCAAAAAAAGGAGGTGGTTGCTATTATTCTAGACTAACAAGGTTTTTAAGAGGCTTCACTCAGCTTCTGATTTCTAAGAGGCATTCTGATTAATCTGTGGAACTTATATCACAGTTTGAACATTTAAGAGATTTTACAAATTTGCCTTCGTGATGTCAATAAATGCTGCTATATGTATTGGAAACAATAAGATGCATCGATAATTTAAATAAGGATGAGCCTCAAGTGCTAGCTGTTCGTTCATGATGCCATAAAACTCTAACCTAAGCCAGATCCCCAATTTGCCTCAACACTTGCCATTGTCATAAGGAGAAGTCGCCTGAAAGATGAACTGCTATTAAAAGTGCGCATTCGTCAGAAAATTACTAGAATTCTGTCTTATCATAAGATAAACTTTTTCTTATTCTAGCCAGGGTAAATAAATTGCATTTAATTAAATATCCATTCAATCTAATGATAAGTATGTTTTAAAGTTGTATTAATTATTTTTAATTATTTATTTTCTGTATGTACTTTTTCTAGTATTTAAAGTGTGTCTTGGAATCTTAGTTTTAAGATTTCAAGTTTGTTTTCAATTTGCATTTATCAGGGAGTGCATTGAGATATTGTATTTTATATATTTAATATATGCCTAATGATTTCATTAACTATTGCAAAATGCTTTGGCAGTTTTCATAATTTTTATTTACTCATCAGCCCTTAGTTGTTGTAAATTAATGAATTTTTAAACACGTTTGTTTTGCACTTTTGCTGTTTATCAAATTAATTCTTCAGTTTTTCCGAAAATAGTAATTTATTTCCAGATTACATAAGATCATGATAAAATATCCTTTTGCTGTCTTGTATGTGAAATCAACCATGTTGGCTTTAAAAAAAATATTACGTGCAGCAGTCCTGCAGCATTATAACATCAGTAGCTAGAATGCTACTGATCTATCATCCACACTGGTTTTGTTGATTTCCTACAAGACTGTAACTGTTTTAATATCTCTGAATCAGAAAGCTAGAGTTGTTGTTGTTTTTTTTTTTTTGTAATTTTATAAATTGCCAGCAGGTGAGAGAATTTTGCTGCTGAAATGTTTCATGTTTTCATGTTTGTCATACTCATGTGCACTCTCTGGTAAATATGCATATGTTAATATAAATCACTTTTGTATTCATGGCAAGATATCTTTACTCTATTGTCCAACTTTTAATAAAATTAATAAACTGTTTAAATTTATTTCGCTGACGTTTGTCTTGGTGCTTTTATTCTCAACTGTCTAAACAATCCATAAGATCTCTTGTTTCTGCCTAAGTTTAGTCCGGCACATTTTGGTTCGCATACCCTGTCCACTTTTAAAATAAATGTCTAGTTCCGATTTTTGGACTAGTGGTGCCCTTGTGGTCAGTATATGCAAATCAAAGATTTTTCAACCATTACAATATATATATATATATATATATATATATATATATATATATATATATATATATATATATATATATATATATATATATATATATATATATATATATATATATATATAAATACAGAAATTAGCTATATGTTAAGTATAAATTTAAAAATTGTATCCACTTAGGAGCATTTTCAAATATCCTCATAGTCTTTGTCAACTATCAGTTTAAAAGACTAACTAATGTATGCTGTCTATTTATTAATTAAGTCTTGTTTGTATTTATATATTAGCACACCTTCATTTATTTTTCTTTTATTGTTACCTTTTACAATTTGCAATATTTTTATATTATTCTACTTGAAGTTAAAACCAGAAATACATGACTATATTATGATCGTAAAAACGGATGCTGAAACATTATTATATTATTACTTTGCAATTTTTTTCATTTTCTGAACTTTATTTAATAACAGCAAGTGATCTTTAAATGTTTTTCCCAACATGCATCTCAATTCACTATATATATATATATATATCTACTATCATGCCTACACATTTTCATTTATAAATGTGGTTTTATCTTTAGAGTTATTTATTAATTTGTTTAATGTAAGAAGTGCATAAAATGCAGTGTCACATATACCTTTATTTTCCTTATAAAATTTACTTGATCATTCGAAATATACAGTATTGATATCCATATTTTTATTGGCAATTCATTTAAATACATTTCAAAATTGTTAGCTTTAGCCAATGAATATTTACAAAGTCTATTAATTTAAGTCTGCCATTTATGTGACATTGGCACTCTTGATTTATATGGAATATAACCTCTTTTTATTATTAGTTTACTGGTCATACAGTAATCCAGCTTACATTGATTACTAGTTATTTTAAGATCAAAAAACTGAAAAAAAGTTATACATTCCATATATATATATATATATATATATATATATATATATATATGCTGTATTTATATATTGATTTGAAGAACTACAGAAATCGAGTTAAAATATTATTCCATATATATATAGATCATATTTGGGAAGATGCCTATCTCGGTGGAACATATAATGATTATGAACAAAATTGGATTTGGTTAAACGGTCATAGAGTAAATATATTTATTTATTTATTTATTTATCAATATATTTGTTATTTTACTACAATGTAATTTTATTTTATAAAAATTAGTTTAGTATATTGTTAGCAACTTTATATATATATATATATATATATATATATATATATATATAATACTTTATATATATATATATATATATATATATATATATATATATAATCATTAGATGGAGCGTACCATATTCTAACCTAATGGAATGAAGATGAATGATGGCTAATCACCATCAATCATATGTCAACTACTTGCTGGAACACAATATCTTTTACACAATAATAGAGTTGGGTTGAGACTCTTATAGATAACAATAATGATTATAAGGTGGACTAAGCTTAGTGGTCAATTAGATATAAAAGAATTAGCTTGCAGAAATGTACAGTTACGATAAAGGAAGAACTTAACTATGATAAAATAAATTATTCTAAATAAAGCATATAATTTGGAAAGAGAAAAAACTCCAATCATTCCCTAATCAATATTTTAGAACTAAGAACCCCCCCCTTCAATAAAAATACCTTCTCTGCACTATAAATATTTGCACTTTCAAAACATATTCTCTAATAGACTCTTATGTAATTTAATATTATCCACTGATATGATCTGACCTCTACATCTTGTAGAGTGAATAAGTAAATATTTTATTATAATGATGTGACCATTAACAATGAATCTATTTATGCTAATACTAAAGTTATCAATTAAATAAGTAAGGCAAATAAGATCTCAGGGTTTTCTTTTGTATTCTATCAAATAAGACAATGATATAGTGTTTCAAGTTAAATGACTGGTATCTTAGCAGATTTTAGGAGCATACACTTTCTAATAAGCTAAGGTATCCTACTAAGATCATAATAATAATCACTTAGACTACCAAAAAGAAATGCATACTTTAATCACTAAATGCCTAAAATAATAATAAATGTAAAATAATTATATCCTTTTACCTAGAATGGCATTTAAATAATAGAAGGAAAAGGGTTTATTCTAAAACAACACAGATAAAATACTCAATTTACAATGTTTGAATTCTGATATTATGTAAATAATATGTAGTCTGACTTATGGATAGGTACATTCATTGCAATGCTTAAATGAACAATTATTAATTTGTAAATTTTAATTGGAAAAGAAATATTTCTTTTATGTTTCTTATCAAATCTTAGTGATTTTAAATCATAAGAATAATAATTATCTGAATTGAAAATATACATTTTTCTTTTTCTTTATGGATTTGTGGAACCGAAGAAAAAAATTTCATACAGAAAAAAAAACCTCAAAAACCAAATTTTAATAATTTATAGAAAATACATTTATTAAATCTAAACATTAAAAACAATTATTTGCAAAGCACACTGATACAATGACAATTTGGACATCATAGCTACTGGATGTACTTTTATACATGATTCTGAGGAGTCAATAATTATAAATCAACTTCCCCTCTTGGTTGCCTAGTTTTAAATTGCAAAATAAAATTTAGAACCATAAACTATTATTATTACTTGCTATATTATTTATTTGAAACATCACAATTTATTCTAGCTAAAACAGAGCATTAAACAAACATTTAATGCAATTGAAAATAATAACTATAATGGTTGGCTAGCATGCGCCATAAGCTGATTAACATTTCCTTATATATTTTATAGTCAAGCACATACTTATGATATCTTACTATTGATAAAGTAATAATAACAAAAATAAAAGATTAAATTCAATATGATGATGATAACTGTTATCATCACATCTCAACTGATTATTGCCTAGTATGATGTTAATCTAGAAAAACTAATGGTAAATAAAAAGCATTCATCAGAAGCCATGCATACCCTGATATTTAATTTATTTAATGTCCACTTAATAATATTAGGTTTTTTACATTTAAAAGAGTCTTACAAACCCCTCGGCAAATTTTTCCATATGACACATATAAAACAGCATGATGTCTGTGTATTCCCATCATGCTATGCCTTAAACTGATCAATTAAATTATTACATCTTGTGGGTTTGCTTGTATACTTCTGGCAAAGCACAGTAGCACAATACGTATATTATTACACTCAACCAAAGCACTGATAATTACAAAATGCACCTAAAGAGATGAATATTTCAACAACTAGCTATTATTTTCATAACTTTTACAAATATAATAGTCTACACCTTCTATGGTGGACAATTTAATCTTTCAAATAGCACATGAGGAATAACATTACTAAAAATAAGCTCCTCAGAGCAAGACAACATGACTATAATAATGGTGGTTCCCAGGAATATCTCTCAGGCATAAGTGTAGGTGTGGATGCATTCTCACTCCTAAGAAACAGGAAAAATACACCAATGACAAATGATCCTCTCCAATGGATCTAGCTATCTATGCTATACGTGAAAATATTTTGAAAAAACAGGAAAACATTGTCCTCTCATGGCAAATACATATAATAATGGAATAGCATCTCCATATCACAAACATAAATAAATAGTATACTATATGATAAAATCTAGAGCTATAAAACATAACCAATTCTAACAATGGCAAGATACAAATTTATCACTAATACTAAAAACTATTAGCAAATATCAACCCTAAATTCCACACATTAAACAATATCCAAAACCCACAGGAAAGTATTAGTCAAAATGACTATAAACACTTTAAAGTATGATAGTAAATATCTGCATAAGATAGTAAATATCTGCATAAGATAAGGAATATATTTCCATTCTTTCAGTCACATGTGTGCTTTCATGCCTTTAATTTATTGACCTTTTAAACCTACTCTCTTGCTGTATTATTTTTAAGAAAAACTAAGCAATATAATGACAGCTTATTTTATATAATAGATTAATACAACTTATATTATTTATTATAATATTCATTTTCTCATCACTGCTTATTAACAAATAATATATATATATATATATATATAATGCACATACATAAAGATATATATTATAAATAATTATTTTTTCTTTGATTTAATAATATTAATTGGGACATTATTGGACTTTGTGAAGTTAGAAAAAAAGGTTAAGAGACAATTGATTTAGAAAGTGGACATATATTCTATTATAGAGGTACACATATTGGAAATACAAGTGGATTAGAATTCATTATAAATAAAAAGTGGAAGAACAATATTGTGGAGATTGATGGTGTATTGGACAGAGTGGCAAGATTAGTTATACAACTTAATAGCAGATACCAAATACAGATAATTCAGATTTATTCCCCAACAAGTTCTCAAAGTGATGAAATAGTAGAATATTTTTATATGGATGCACAAAAGGCTTTTGATCAGAGTAAACAACATTTTAAAATTGTTTTGGGAGGCTTTAATGCTAGAATTGGTAAATAAATGAAAGATGAAAATGCTGTAGTAGATCTAATAGTAAACAAAATCTAGCATAAACTTTTTTACACTTTAGTGGAAATAGAAAACTTGTGAAAGGCAAATTTCAAGATAAACACATTGTTGACTTCTTATACACATAACATATGATACACTTATTTAGTATAAATTCCATCTACTCCACTGCAATTCAACCATTGTTCCACACCAGTCCCTTAGGCAGAGAATCATAATAGCCAGAGGGTACCTATGACCAAGCCGGAGCTATATATATAAGATACAAAACTATGACTATGTTTCAAGGTCACATAACTTCTCAACTTCAAAATTCAACACCTAACATTCAAAGCACTTTTTTGTTTCAGAATAAACTCCAGGTGGCAGTTAATTACAAGAAGTAACTAATGTCATCTGAATGATGGCAAACTAATTCAATGCCTAAAAAATCCCAACTAGCTCAATCAAAAAGAATGATATAATAAACTGCTGTTTTAATTAGTGATATGAATAAAAGAATTGACTGACCTTAATTGATAAACAAATACTTTATTTTAACTAAAATGCTTACTATAATTTGTAAACTAATTATAAAAGTTTCCCAATTAAATAAACAATAACTTTATTAATAATAACCACATACACATTCTTAACAACATACAATAGTAATGTAAGCATTCAAACATGCAAATAAATATTTCATTTTATGTGGCTATAAAGTTCATTTATTAAACTGACTCTGGTAGACTTCAAAAATGGCAATGGCTACATTAATTGATATCAGAAATTGGAATACAAAAATGTTATTTATTACCTATAGGGTTTTGGACATTGTGTCTTCTTGCTGTTTGCTGCGTCATGTGTGTTTTACCCACAGGTTGGATTTTAAGCTTCTGTTACAGTCCTTTTATACTTGTATTTAGGCATTTAGATAATCCTGGTGGCTTCAAATTATTAGATGGGGAGACTGCTGATGTTTCATCAGATGAGGCTGGAATCTGGCCATATTCTCTGAGTTGTGGCTTAACACTGCATTTAAAAACCTGACTCTAAAAGATAACTGTATCTAAATATGTAAAAGAGTTCCTGTTAAAATTTTTGCCCTATTTATATGATGACCTTGTTGTTATTCTTTTTACTTCGTATTTAAATTAGGCCACTGATTTGATTAAATTCTTTTGATAATATGCCTTTTAATTAATCCTGTTCATTATGGATTTTAATTAATAGCCATTGCTAACCCTGTTTTTATATAGCTTATGAGTATATGCAATCTTTGAAGAAAATTTTTACTTATAAACTTTTATTTATTTTAATATTTCACTTTCATATTTTAAATTTCAAGATACACACATTTTATTATTTTCTTTATGTTTAAAATTAACTTGTTATTTATACAGACACATATTTTGTTTAAATAAATGGAGAGACTTTATTTTTTTAGTATTAAGATTTCCTTTTTTCTTTAGCAGTTTAATTTTTTTTTAACTTAAATTTTCTCCCCACTCTACTTACTCTTTAATTCATAAAACTTTATGACTTGAATTTTAGAAAACTGTTTTAACAACTCTTTCAACTTATTCTGGCTTACATATTATTTATTTTCATTTTCTTTTATGAAACTTCTTTTGCAGTGATTTTATTTATTAGACTTTTAATTTTAAAATATTTACATTATTTATAAGAATATTTATTTTTAATAATATTAAACACAATATTATATGGAGTGCTATGGAGAGAATGTGGGGTGGGTTGAGTTAACACTCATATTTAGTATAAATTATAAGTTAAAAATGAATAAATTATTAAATCAATAATAGCTTGTGAATAAAATAAAATATTTGAAAGCCAAAAGGTATCAAAAATAAATATAAAGAAAAACAAAAAAAGTTTTTTTTTTTTTTTTTTAGAAATCCTAAATGATTACAAGAAACAGATATAAAATGAAGGCTGAGAATAATGAAATAAAAAATGTTTATAGTGGGAAACAGAATAATAAAACTGAAACTAAGGATCTCTTGAGCAAACAAGAAAATAGTGATATAGGACTGATGAGTACGATGTTTGAAAAACAAGCTGAAGAAAATAAAAAAAATGGCCAAAGAGCTGAAAAATCTGTAAAATGAAACAAACAGAAAATTAGAAGGGCAAGCTGAAACACCTGAAAGATTCAAAGGTAAAATCAGACTATGCTACAGAAAATGAAAGACGAAATTATGAGAGAAATAAAGAAAAAAAACAAGTCAAAAATCAAATTGAGATGGTGTAGAAAACATTAGAAATAGAAGTAATTATAGAGCTAGTGCAAGAAGTGATAGTGGAAATTAATATAGAAAATAATAAATAATTGAAGTCATTAAAGGTGAAATTAGTAATTTGGCTGAAAAAATATATAAAATAAATATTAGCAAGGGTAGCAGTCGGCAAACTTAGACTTTAGGTGAAAGAAAGATACATATTGAATAAAAATTCTGACCAGATATTTGTAAATGTAAATGTGCACTTCTTAAATAACCCTGCAATTGTGAATCATTAAAAAATATTTTCTTGCCAACAAAGGTGAATCTCCAACAGAACACTTATGTAGCCTAGAGAGACATTTCACTTTAAATTAGCTTGACATAGAGGCCATGACTGTGATTGCATGCAGTCATTTAAAAACTGGGGGGTGTCAACTGTATGAGATTTTTTATATAAGAAAGCCATCATTTTAGTGAAAACAATAAACCCTACTAGGTAGCTATTGGAATGAGGAATGCCATGAAAATATTTATTATCAGGTGTTGCAAAATAAATGACAGCCTGGTGAACTATTCACTCATTTTCTCAGAAGACAGGTGGAAAATTACACTTCTAAACAGTCACCATACCATCTGAACAACATATTATTTAAATAATCAGTCACAATTTCCATCATAACATTGAGCAAATGTTCATGGGGGCAGAGAGAAAACAATCAATAAAATGATTAAATTGATGAGTGCATTTGTGAATACCAGACCAGCCTATGAAGCAAAAGAAAAGGGATTTAAATTCCAAAACCATCATCATCATCAACCATTATCAATCCACTACAGAAGGAAAGTCTCTCCAAGTTCAATCCATCTTTTCTATCTTTAGCTTTTCTTCTCCACAACACCCCTGCACCATTTTTCTTTTATCCATCCATCTCACAAGTGGTCACTTTCTGAGTCTTTTACAATCTCTTGGAATCCAGTTTAAAATTTCAATTGTCCATCTATTATCATCTCTTCTAGCAATATGTCCAGCCTTACTCCACTTCAGTCTTTTAATTTTTGTAATGAGGTCAGCAACACCAGATTGTTCTCTTACCCATACATTGCGTTTTCAATCCCTTCTTGTTACTCCCAACATGCATCTCTCCATACTTGTTTGAGTGGTCTGAAGTCTCTGCATTACTCTTCTATTAAGTGTCCAAGTCTCATATCCATAAGTAAAAACTGGCAAAACACATTTATTAAAAACCTTCCTTTTTAAACACATAGGCATATTTCTTTTTAGTATCAAGTTATTTCTATCAAAAACATGCCAACCAAGTTTAATTCTATGATTAATTTCATCCATTATATTTAAATATGTATTAATAATCTGAACAAAGTATTTGTAATTGTTAACTTTTTCTAATTCATCATAACCAAAATTTATTTTCATATTTTGAGAAAATCTATTAAACATTACTGTAGTCTTTTTAACATTCATCTTTAGTCCTACTTTCCTACTTTCATCTGATAACTTTTGCAACATTTCCTGTAGCTCTAAAGCATTATTTGAAAAAAAAACAACTACATCATCTGCAAAATCTAAATGACTTAAATAAACTTCATTTACTTTCACTTTTTTAGCTTCCAATTTTAATCCCAAAATACTTCTTGCAACACTGCTGTAAAATTTTGGAGATATGGAGTCACCATAACTTATACCCATTTTAATGTAGATTTTCCTACTATCATTATGTAATCTAATTGTTGCGGTTGCATCTTTATAAATATTCTTTAAAATATGACAATAACCTGGATCTGCACCTTGATGATCAAATGCTTTAATCACTGAAGAAATGTTTATAGAATCAAATGCCTTTTCATAATCTACAAATCCTAAGCATAATGGGAACTCATATTCATTTGTACTTTCTGTAATTTCTCTCAATACCTGGATAAGATATACTTTACTAAAACCACTTTTAAATCCAGCCTGTTCTCTTGGTTGGTGGAAACCCAGTGTTTTCTGTAGACGAATTGTAATTATCTTGATAAAAATTTTGTATAAAACTGATAAAAGACTGATTGGTCTGTAATTTCTAATATTTTCTTTATCAGCTTTTTTAAATATTAATATTAATAATGCATTCTTCCAATCATCTGGTACAACTTTGTCATTTAGACATTTGGTATATAACTTTGCTAATTTTTTTTTCTATTTCTTCACCTGCTTCTTTTAATATATCAATTTTAATTCCATCATTACCTGGAGTCTTCCCTTTCTTCATAAATTTAATTGCATGTCTCACTTTCTTATTCAAAATTCTGGGCAATTCGGAAGATATAATAGGTATAGGAGGCACTTGTTCTTTATTACTATATAATTCTTTATAAAAGTCTTCTACACATTTCATGATGCCATCTCTTTTTTTAGTAATAATGCCATATTTTTTTTCGTATTGCAGATATAAATTTTCTCCCAATAACAAAATGTTATTTTACACTCTTTAGTCTTTTATTCTCTTCTACATGTTTCCTTGCTTGTTCACAATTATACTTTATTATATAATTTTCAATTCTTTTCCGCACCATTTTACAAAATTCGAGATATTCAATCTTTTTTAATGCATCATTGTTGTATATTCTCATATTCCTTCTTTTCTTCATAAATTTTCTAGTCTCAGTAGAAGTTTATTGGTCAATTGCTGCTTTTTTCTACCAGCTATCTTTGTTGCAGTTTTTAAAACAGTATAAGTTATGTCCCTATTAATGTCATTCAAATCTGAATCATGTTCAAAATCTACTAATACTTGAAACCGATTTGTAAGGTCTAATTTAAATTCATTAGAATGTTTCTGAAGATTAGGAATATCAATTGTAAATACGGTTTTTCTTAATAGTTTTTGCCTCTCTTGTTTTTCATTAACATGTATCTTACATATTACTAATCGATGATCACTTCCTGTGTTAAATTTATTAAGAACATTCAATCTTGAACTATGTATTTTACTGTTAGTCAAAATATAATCCAATTGCTGTACCTTCATTTGGAAGCTTCCATGTCCATTTCCTTTTAACATTTTTCTCAAAAAAAAGAATTCATAATATATATTTTTTTCTTTTTCTGCAAAATCCACAAGTCTATGTCCACTCTCATTTATATTACTATATACAAAATCTTTCATTTGTTTACCAATTCTAGCATTAAAGTCTCCCATAACAATTTTAAAATGTTGTTTACACGGATCAAAAGCCTTTTGTACATCCATATAAATTCTTCTATAACTTCATCACTATGAGAACAAGTTGGGTCCATGAACCTGATATCTGCATTTGGTATCTGCTATTAAGTTGTAAAATTGATCTCGCCACTCTATCCAATACACCAACAATCTCCACAAAGTTATTCTTCCATGTTTTATTTATAATGAATCCTACTCCATTTGTATTTCCAATATTTATGCCTTTATAGTAGAGTATATGTCGTCTTTTTAAATCAATTCTTTCTTCATCTTTTCTTCTAACTTCACAAAGTCCAATAAGGTCCCATTTAATATAATACAGTTCTTCTTCTAATTATTGTTATTTTTTCACTTGAAATTTATCTGCGTTGTAAGTATCTAAATAAAAAGTTATCAAATGGCAGCCTGAGTCTGCAATCAGGGGATTCTTAGCACCCTCCACCTTCGGCCACCAACCGCTGCCTTGGTTGGTGACTTTACAGCCTCCTGGGAATAAGGGCCATGATTTATTTACTTATAAATCATAAATCAAATTCCAACATATAGAATGAAAAATAAATGGATTAGGGTTTAGCCATAGAATCAATTCAGGGAGTACAGCCTGAACAAATTTTTTTTTGTAGAACCAGAAGTTAATTTACATACATAGATAGATAATTAATTTCTTGGGTAAAACTGTTTAGTATTTTTATTATATACCGATATTTCACGAACTAGCATTTTCTATTGTCAAGGTAAACTCTTGAAAGAAAATTTTTTTCAATCACAAACTGTAATGTGACCGAATGTGAGATGAAGCATGAGAATCAGTTTGAAATAATTCAGTATTCAGGATATGAGGTTTACCAAAATGTATATTTCTCTTTCTTTTATCACTTATTAAATTAAGGTCCAAAATAACACATGGTTTTATCCAAAAATCATTTATCTACATCATATAACCATGAATGCTGTAGATAACTTATGTTTAAAACCATGTATTATTTTTTATTATATACCGATATTTTGACAAACTAGTATCTGCCATTGTCAAGATAAACTCTTGAAAGAAAATTTGTGCTATCTCAAACTGTAATGTTACTGAGTGCGACATGAAACATAAGGATCAGTTTGAAATAGTTTAGTATTCAGAATATTAGGTTTATCAAAATGTATATTTTCCTTTGTTTTACCACCTATTAATTTAAAGTCAATATTAGAAGACATACATAAAACGAGAGATTTCAAAATGTCTGGAAAAAGTTGTGCTTCATCAGACCTATTTAAACCAGTAGGTCTCTTTAATATTTCAATTGACTCTCTCATGGTTCTCAAATTATATCTCTGCAAATTAGCAAGCATTTTTGCATTGTCAAAGTCAGATTTGTGACCAATTTGTAAAAAAATTGGAAGTAAAAACTGATGTTTAATTTTTGATTTAAATCATTTTTATGTTTTTTTTAATTCTAAAATTTATTCATTTATTAGGCTGAATTACATAACTTCTTGAGCACTGCCAAAATGGAATTTCATAAACTCCTTGGTGTTCCAAAAATATTCTCTCTTTAGATTTATGTAAAATATCACTACTATTCTTTCCAGTAGACAAAATCGTCTTTATATTAAAACAAGGTAGTTTTTACTGATTTTATCAGGAATCCCTTTAATATAAGGTAAAATAACTCTATTAAAAATGAATTATCAATTCTATCTTTTTTTTCCTTTTAGTATCAATGTTATGTAAAGTCTTACATATGATATTTATATTATAATCATTAGAAAGTAGAATATTTTTGTAAGTTTTATTTCTTGACCAATATATCTTTATCAGATAAATTATAAGCTCTAGTCAAATATTTTTTGCTATAGAAAAAAAATTGAATTGGATGATGATGCAAATTAAAATTAAGATATATGTTTGTATGATTGGATTTTCTGTAAACTGATATTGATAATGTTTCATCACATTTTCTTATAATTAAAACATCTAGAAAAGAAAGTGATCTGTTATTTTCCACTTCCATAGCAAATTTAATATTTGGATGGCAATGATTTATAAAAACAAGAAAAGAATTTAAGGCATCAATGCCATGAGGCCATATAACAAATTCATCATTGACACATCTAAGCCAAATAACAGGTTTCTTAATAGCTGCATATAGTACGCAACTTTCTAAATTATGTATGAAAAGATCAGCAATTACAGGTGACAGTGAAGATCTCATAGAAAGTTCTTTAATTTGTTTAAACTTTTGAGAAATATGAACAAAAATAGATTTTCAAGGCAATGTTTCATTAATGGAGTAATAAAATCAAGTAAATCATTGTAGTATGCTATTATACATAATGCTTCTTTAACAGGGATATTAGTAAGCATACAAAAAACATCAAAACTAACCAATAAATCAGTTGCAGTTACTTTTAAGTTTTTAATTATAGAAATAAAATGACTTGAATTGTTAATTCTTGATGAAATCTTGTCAGTCAATTGTTGTAATAATTATATAAAATATTATATGCAATATACAATCTTCCTTAAAATATAGACCTACATACAACCAGTCTCATTAGATTTGAAGTTTGTGATGTCTTAAAAATATAAAAATACCAAATAATAATTTAACTGAAACAGAATTATTGCACTTCAAAATTTAAAAAAAAGATGATTCTATTGTTGTTATTCCAGCAGATAAAGGTATTTCGACTGTTGTACTTAATTGTTTAGATTATAATAATAAAATTTTAGATTTATTAAATAATTGGACTTATAAAAAGATTATTAAAGGTCCTCTGACATATTTAGAAAAAAAGACAAAATGTATAATCAAACATTCTAGTATAAATGCAGATATGAAAATTGAAATTTATCCAAAGAAGGTTATTCCTTGTATCGTAAATTTTATGGTTGCCTAAAATTCATAAATATGTGATACCATTACAACCTATTGTGTGTGCTATAGGGTCTCCCACACATGCTTTGGCTCGATAATTATCCCGATGCTTACAACCTTTGACAGACAAGATTCCATCAAGAATTAAAAAAATCAAGTCATTTTATTTCTATAATTAAACACTTAAAACTAACTGGAACTGATTTATTGGTTCATGTTGATGATTCTTTTATGTTTACTAATATTTCTGTTGAAGAAGCATTATGTATAATAGCATAATACAATGATTTACCTGATTTTATTATTCCATTAGCAAGGCATTGCTTTGAAAATATATTTTTGTTCATAATTCTCAAATGTTTAAACAAATTAAAGGACATTCTATGGAATT
Organism: Epiperipatus broadwayi; assembly: GCA_028023455.1. Taxonomy (NCBI): domain Eukaryota; kingdom Metazoa; phylum Onychophora; class Udeonychophora; order Euonychophora; family Peripatidae; genus Epiperipatus; species Epiperipatus broadwayi. The sequence continues at coordinate 3,297,363 of JAQFVV010006287.1, read as the reverse complement.
TCCACTGACACTTGTAATTTATAATCTTTTCATGGATAATCTTGAAAGTCAAGTATTATTGGCAGCTACCAAGAAACCTTCTATTTGGCTTAGATATGTGGATGATACATTTGTTATATGACCTCATGGCATTGATGCCTTAAAGTATTTTCTTGTTTTTATAAATAATTGGCATCCAAATATTAAATTTACTAGGGAAATAGAAAATAACATATTGATTTTTTTTCTAGATGTTTTAATTGCAAGATAATGTGATGAAGCATTATCAATATCAGTTTACAGAAAACCCACCCATACGACCAGATATCTTAATTTTAATTCTCATCATAATCCTGCTCAAATTTTTGCTGTAGCAAAAAAATCTTTTGACTTGAGCTTATAATTTATCTTATAAAGATCATCTTGCTCAAGAAATAGAACTTACAAAAATATTCTACTTTCTAATGATTATAGTAAAAATATCATATGCAAGTCTTTACATAGCATTGATACTAAAACGAAAAAAAGGATAGAAATGACAATTCAGTTTTAGTAGAGTGATTTTAACTTTTATTAAAGGGGTTACTAATAAAATTAGTAGAAGTCTATCTTGTTTTAATATAAAGACTATTTTTTCTACTGGCAATAAAATTGGTGATTTTGTTACATAAACCTAAACACAGAATATTTTTTGAACACCAATGAGTCTATGAAAATCCATGTTTTCAATGCTCAATAACATATTACGTCAGTTTAAAAGATGAATAAATGTCAGAATTAAGGAACATAAAAATGTTTTTAATCAAAAAATTAACACGTCATTTTCTAGTTCCAAATTTTGAGAAATTGGTCACAAACCTGACTTTGACAATGGAAAAATGCTTTCCAATTTGGAGAAATATGATTTGACATCCATGACAAAGTGAATTAAAATATTAAAGAGACATACTGGTTTAAATAGCACTGATGAAGCACAATGTATTCCAGCCATATGGAAAGCTCTCATTTTATCTACGTCTTCTAATATTGACTTTAAATTAATAGGTGGTAAAACTAAGGGAAATATACATTTTCATAAACCTCATATTTTGAATACTAATCTATTTCAGATGATTTTAATGCTTCGTCTCTCACTCAGTCATGTTACAGTTTGAGATTGAACAAATGTTCTTTCAAGAGGTACCATGACAATGCTGGATGCTAGTTCATCGAAATATCGGTATATAATAGAAAATAATACAGTTTTATCCCAAAAATAATATATATATATATTAAACCCCTGAGTTTCATGTTTCTCCCTGACCTATGCAAACCAAGAAGAAATAGCAGGCTAATGTACTCTCTAGTGTGTTATTTTAGTTCAATATTTCACTAACAAAATAATAATTGACATGTTTATAAATTTATAACAACATTATAGACATTCATTGCAGATAGACATAAGAATTATTATATACATTTAATTCTTCCCTCATTCAATAGCTAGTCCATTTAAAATCATAACTTTATTCTTCGTAACCCCATATATGCTTTCATACTAATAGTATATAGTATTACAACCCATGAGTCATCGATGATGATTTTTTTTAGTCATCTCTCCTTATTTACCTGATATTGTGTAACTCCTGATATTTTACTAAAATGTTAATATTTAAATTATATTTCATATTCAAAATTGATATTAAAATATTACTATAGAATCTTATCAACAAGATTGTTGCTGATGTGGCAATGTTACAAAAAATAATAAAACAATATTTATAACATATTCAAATTGGATAGTGAAATTAAGGCTTTTTTTTCATATAATGTAATCCATTTTATACAATAATTCTCTATATATTATTTATATTTTCTGTTTATCTTTGATGGCAGGTGTTACGATTCATATAATATTTTTTTCAAATTTTATTTGTTCTATATGTGATCTTACTACTTTTAGGCTAATCTGTCGATACTTGGAATACAACTATAAAATTCTTAAAATATTTGATCAATTTTCGATGCATACTCTATTTTGACTTACCAGAAAACTTCCTGGATAACAAACTGATTTTATCCAGAAATACTATATCATAATAGAGAGATAGACGTTTTCTTTATTTATGAGGTGTCATATTCTGGCAGGTCATCATTTTCCTATGATTTTACCCCAATTTTACACTTGCTTATTCAACAAGTACTTACGGAATATATTATGTCTTTGCAGAAAACCCTCCCATCTTTTTCTAATAAAGTATCTGAGTATCTCAAAGATTAATCCCATTCAACTATTCAAATCAGTTCTTTAGGATGGTATTTTATAACCTATCGTGAAATTTCAACTTATCTTCCCTACTGTGTCTTCAGCATCTCTTATTATACTACTTCTGGACCAATAAATTAATTCAATTTTGCCATTAAATATTTTTCTATTTACATTTGAGAACATGTTACACAACAATTAGTCTATCTTTATCATATCAATATGATGTTTTTTTTTTTTTCCTTATAACAATTGAGATCAGGATTAATATTATTTTTCTTTACGTTAACACTCACTATTTTCTTACTCTCACAAATAACATTATCCTTTATAATATGTTTATTTTCTTTTCACACAATCATATAACATTTTATTTATAACCACGAGTTTATTCCTCTTAGTCCAATATGCTTTATGATAATACATTTGAATTAACTGTACATCACATTTTTCTACACTCAGTTTTTTTTTTTTTTTAATAATATATACCAAGTAAAATATAAAGGTCATATATTATACTCCACACACTCTTTCAGATATAACTCAGGTATATTCTCTTTATATTATTAAACATACTCTTTTTTAAACAAGAATAAATAATAAAAAGGTTAATACTTTTAACCTTATATAACACATTGTCTATAAAATTATTTCAATTATTACTAACTAAAATACATAACATTTATATTTTATATCAAACCAAAAAAATATTAATAATAAATTTTAATTTAAAATCTTTCTCTTTGTTATTTGTAATTTTAATTTCTGGTTTAACACTTCCATGGTATTACAAGGGATGTTTACCATTCCTCGCGAGTTTGGGTGCTTCGCATATCTTCTTTCTGCTAGAAACAAATGATTATTTAAACAAAAAAAAAGGCAAGAAAGCACAACACTAACTGGTCAAAAGTTCTGAATTGTATGCACCCTTTCTTCTTGACTACTTTGAAGTTACAAGAGCATAATCATGTTCTTGAAAATTACACTAAAAAAGTGTTTAATATATCTTCTCAATAAATTTCCACATTGTTTTCCCACGTTGCAAAACTTTAAAATATATTTAAGTAATTCGTCAATAAATTTATTTCCTTATTCCTTCATTTTTCCTCTTTCTTATTAAACTCGTAATATTTAAATACATATGAATAATTCATTTAACTTTCAGTATAATATTGCATCATCTTCTGGATTGTCATCTACTATTAAAAAGTTAAAAAAGACTTTTTCGATTATCCTTCCCATTTTACTGTTCTTTTCATACAATAATATACAAAGATTTCACTTTCTATTTAATTATGAGGAATAGTAATTCATCTTATATCTGTCTTTTTATTCTTTATGAAATATATTTAAAACATTTTCTTCTTCAATTGTTTTAAGCAATTTATCGCAGTAAATTGTTCAATTCAAAGAGAATATTAATTTTCATTAAACTCTCAACTAAGTAATTATTTTTAACGACCGTTAAAATACTTTTACACATTTTAAAAATTTATTTCTAGATATTTTAGACTTATTTCTCGTTTTTAATATTTATGATTAATAAACATACTTAATTTGACATAAATAAACATATAATTTCTTACATGAATGCAGATATATCTTTCTTTGAAGAAATGTAGTTGTCTTTTCTTTTGCGTGGTGACCTCAAATAAGAATAGCAACTTTGGTTTTTCTTTTACATTTCTTTAGATATCATCATAGTTAGTTATAAGTGGACGATCAAGATCTGCAACTAGGTCATCATCAAAAAACTGGTTGGAATTCACTCCACGACTTCAACAATTGCTATAAAATATATTATATCCTTAGAACGCTTTTTAAATATTAATTATCGTTTAAAACTTTAAATATTTTATAACTTTTATAATTTTTTAATAATAAATGAAGTTGAAACAGCTAACAACTTTATATTTTTTATTGAATCTCTACGCCAATCGTTTGCTTCTATCTTTCTCTTAAAATCAGTCAATATCCCAAATAAACTATTACAAATTTTAAATTAAATATACTTCTGTTTCTACTTAAAATATTTAAAATCAATACATATATTATAAACAAAATTAATTTAAATATTTTTTAAGACTAAAGTTTTAATTCATATGACATTGTTAATATGTGATATTTTTAATTGAATTTAAATATACAATTTATAATAAATATTTATGTTTAAAATATATTTGTATTACGTTAACTTTAAAATAAATTATTTTATTTTAATCTATTGTTGTTCCTTCTTTCATTTACTACCATTCTACATATTTAGCTTTTGAAGAAGCATTGTACTAAAATTAATTAAAGCCAAATTTATAAATAACGAAGTTTATTTGGTTTGACAATTATTGTGTTAAAATTACATATTGAATTATAATATCAATGACCACAAATAAAGAAGGTTATTACATATGTACATAATTCTATCTTATAATCTTTATGCACTAAGTTATATATCCATATTATTCCAAAATTTATAGCATTACTATTATCCAAGTTTTAAATTTTGGAGCGATAACACATTAATTCCACTTTCAATCATAAATAAATTAATTTTAAATCAAAATTCAATTAACATATATATTGAAAAAAAAAAAAAACAGAACCTTCCACAACTTATCTTTTCAAATTGCACATTGTTCCCCCCCACAAAAACTACCAAAATAACAGATAATTTGGAGTTACATATACATAATAAATGATACTCTTACATTTTTATTTGTGGTAACTCTTTAAGCATTATTAGATGTCTTGAATGCCTGAAATTTTCATTCAAAAAGTTTTTTAGAAAATTGATGATTTATCATAGTAATAATACCTATGACTTAATTTATACGTTTAATTTTTATTCTCTAAGCCATTACTATTAGTTTCCATTAAAATTTATTTTATGTGTGTAAAATATTAGTAATACGATATTTTTTCCAATTTCTAAAAAAGTTCAATAGTAAATTTTCAATCTTTGTTTGAATTTCTTGTTGTATATTTCATATCAGATTATAAAATTGATTTCTTTAGAAATTCAAAGATCTTCTTTGATGTGGAATTTTTATTATTCTATCTATAAATAATTGGACGAATTTCCTCTTTCTTATTGTATTTTCATAAAGTGATAAGAGAGAAAGAGAATGGAGGAAAAATAATGTTTGTACCATTCCCTAGTTTACACCATCTGTTTTGATTTTTAATGAACAGATTTTATTTATTGTATTATTTTGTCATTAATTTTTCTTTTAAGGTTTTCTTTTTTCAATGGCTTCTTGAAAAGTGAAGAGGAAGGGGACAGAAGTGGATTGCATGGGTATGTCTCCTATTTCAAACAATTTATTTGAATAGTCAGATTTGGGTTAGAAATTTTGATGATTTTAAACAGATGAAAATATCTTTCTTATTATTATTATTGGTGTTTAGAAAAAAAAGGGAGTTAAATGTATATTTTATCTTTTTGAAACAACTTATTGTGGTTTTTAATTGAGTTTGGAACATATTTGTTTTCTTTCTTATTGTATTTTTTTAATGTGAAGAGAAAGTAAGATATAGGGAGCAGGAGGGAGAGTTGAGGATAATTGCTTTGTAACCTTTAATACAGATTCATTAAATACCGAAGCGGTATTAATTAGCCATCATCCTGTTTCACCTACTATGTTCCATAGTAGTAACATTTTTCCTAATTCAAGTCCATCCCAGTCCACATATATAAGCTTTGAAAAAATTTATTTTATTGCAATAGCATGTATTACATGTATGTGCATCTATTTGTATATGTTTGCACATCTAATACTCCTACTAATGTTTGTATGCATAAAATGTATGCACTTTTATAAATTTAATACATAATCTTAATTAAGTGCATGAACATTATTATATATGTGCAATTACCTACATATATATGCGAAAGAATTTGTAATGCAATAGATTTAAAAGCAGTACAAACTCTTTTAAATTAATTTAAATGTGCATTATTTTTAGTTAAATATTCTTTATTTAAAGGCTTTTGTATATAAATTTCAATTCCATGGTTGTCATACACACACACACATATATATATATATATATATATATATTAAATTGTTTACGAACTTAAACTTTTTTTCAAAAAAAGTAATCTGTTATTATAAAAATTTGTAATTCTTAGAAAACAATCTGCAAGTAATTAATGAAACTTGTAGTCAAAATTTTAATGTCTTTTAAAATAAAAACTAAGAACAAGAAGTGACCTGTTGACCATTAAAGAAATGAACAAAGGTTTCATTTTTTATGCATTTTTAATTGCTGTGAAAACTTTGTCAACTCTGGTAAACAGGTCACTTGAATTACAGATTTTTTTAGTATAAATAACTTCCAGTTTTGTTAAGAGAGGTTCAATTATTAAATTTTTACCATGATAATCTTTGAGTAAAACAACCACTGCTTTTCTCTTTCTCTCTCTGTGGAGAATGATCAATGTTCAAGCTGGAGTTCAAGACCCACAGACTCCTAAGAAGATATCACACAAGCCCAGCCAAGTATGATGGTAATAAATTATAGCAGCCTTAACAAAGAAGACACAGTAATGATTTTTCCATAGATCTCTTTAAAAATATTTCTAATGACTTTAAAAATGAATCTTTAAAAGTCCAAGCTAGCTAGTATTAATGACATATAAACTTTTAAATTATAATATTGTTTTTATTAATTAAAAGTTAAATTCAATCTGTAAAATTATAATTTAACCTTTAAAAACTTATTTAAGCTGTAAATTACGATTTAAATTTATGTTAAAATTAATGTCTATAAACTTGCCTATTTTTTTATAAAAATCTAAATACTTGTGAATAATAACTTATTTAGTCATTATTCTATCTTTCTAATCTGTGGTCATGTCTCCTTATTTGTTTTATATTTATTTATTTTATAATTTATGCTATGCCCAGTTCAGAACAGAGATTAATTTTGAGAATAGAATTGAGAGGGAGAGATAATTAGCCACTCTTTCCACATTAAATGCAAGCTATAGCAAGTTACGAAAATTTATAATTTGTTTTGTTTATCATATATATATATATATATACCTAGCCAGCCATAAGTGCATATGGTTGTATTTAAATATTAGTAATCTAGTTAATATTCTCCGAATCTCTTGCTCCACACTTTGCTACTTCCAGCATGTGAACTGAGAAATTCCGAGTGTAATCTCATATATGTCATTCATCCGGTATATTTTGCCAAAACTCTGGATTTTGTCACATGGATGTACAAATATGAACATTACAATACAATAAAATCAAACATTCAAAATCAAAATATCTATCTGAATATGACAAAAACAATGTTAATATTAAAACTTATGTGTGCATTGATTTGTATTTTCAGTTAAAAACTAAAACAATAATACATAGAACCATTGAAATAAAAAAGAAAAAAGACTGCTGTTCCCTGAAACTTAAAATTAAAACAATTTTTTTTTGGAAACTACCTTCCAAGAAGTTAAAAAATATTATAAATAGTGATGATTATTCTTTTTTCACTTTTGACTGTTTTATTAATAAATTTATATTGAATTTTTAAAAAATAAAAATTATCCAAAAATTTACCAATGAAAACTAATTCTAAAATATTTTAGTTTACACAGTGAACATTTAAATTTAGTCATAATATTATTTAATCCCAGACTATAAATTTATGCCTTCCCTCTTTTCCCTCATTTGAAAAAGGTAAAAAAAAAAGAATGTTCAAATGTCAAATATAGAAGAATCAAAATTTCTAAACCGATTTTTTTTTTTAAATTACAAGTAAGAAAATTGTTATTTCAAATAAATCTATATTTTATAAATCACATAAATTTTTGTTCCCTTTTCCTATGATGCCATCTCTCTTTTTTTCTTACTCTTGTTTTTTAAATGTAATAATAAATTGAAAAGAGAAATAAAATCCACCAAAACACAAGCAAAAAAAATAAATCTTAGTAGTATTATGGCAAGAGCAAAATGCAATTTTTGCAAAGAAATTTAAAATTACTAGATTAGTCATACTAGTATTTAAAACAGTGTTTAAAAACTAAAAAAAAAAATTCAACTGCAGATAGCAACTTGCATTAGTATGTAATTTAATTGCTCATTAAAATTATGTTATATGTAAAAGTGTAAAATTATAATAATGTAAATAATAATTAGAAATAATAAACAAATTAAATAGGCATACTTGTATCTTTGTTATAATCATTATTAACTGAATTTATATATGCAAAAAATCAGATATCATGTGATTTTGAAAAAAAAAATATTATATATCATTTTAATGTAAAAAAAAAAATTAATAAATGAACAATACACCAACAATGATATAAATAATTCTTGGAAAATTATGTCACAATCTGTATTTTGCATGCTAATGAGCTCTAAACAAACTTTTATTTATTTATTTTTTTATTATAACAAATGCTATGGGAACAATCTAAGATAAAGATGATTTGAATGCCTTCTCTTGTAATATCATTTATCATTATATATATATATATATATTATAATGATCCAAAACCATAGTGGAGATAGCAATCTACATATGTGCAACTACCAGGGCGCCATCTAGGCATTTAAACCTAGAAAAATTTATGGAGTAGGTAGATACGTGCTGTTAAGATTCCACTTTATTTAAATATTCAGATCGTTAGCCCAAGTCACTAGCTCAGTGGAGTAGCAGAGATAATAAAATATAAATTTTATATCTTAAATATAAAAGAGTAAAAGCCACTGCCAGAAATTAACACATAAAAATATTTATTTACGCACATATAAAATAACATTTAAATTTTGAGGAATAAATTCACCATTTTAGATTTTTCTATTAATCTTTAGTTTTACATTTAAGTAAATTACAACCATGAGTTTAATATTTATTTAGGGAGTCGAGTATGAATAGACTACACAGATCTGCATTTGAAAAGAAAATATTCTTCCCTGATTTAACCTTAGGCAAAAAATTTCACAATCAAACCGGCGCCAATCCATCTGATACATTTATGTATTCAATGTAGCATGAAAATACGATGACACAAAATACTATACTGTCAGGAATGTACATCTGAACAGCGAGTAGAATTAGAAAAGACATTGTCTCTCCACCAACAGGAATGTCACATCTGTTGGCGAGTAGAACAACAAACATAAAACTCCATAGGGATGGGCTGTGGTTTTTTTCCTTTTCCCACCCCCACCCCAATACAAAAGGAGGGGGGGGTGATATATATATATATATATATATATATATATATATATATATATATATATATATATATATATATATATATATCTTCCTTTTGTGGTTTTATCTCTACACCATCAACAAAAAAAAAAAAACCAATCAACCCAATAAACTAACATAAAATAAATAAATAACACAACCCTCCCTCCCCCCCTTAAAAAAAACTATATAGCCATTCACGCCCGACTTAAATTTAACATTTAAATACATTCGCACAGATTATTTTTATAAATTTGTTTTTAAAATGTTGATTATAGATCGGGTGCACAGATTCCACGGTCAAAAACATCCAAATTAAACACAATCGATCAAAATACAAAATCATCGATAATGTCAATTGCAAAGGGAATACACAATGCCCCATGGCATTCATCGTAAGTTGCCTCCATTAACATCATTGCCTATATATTCTAATCAAATGTGAAAACTTCAACATAATCAACCACTAACGAATCTATGCAACATCTATACCCAACCCAAATTTCATCATTTAAAATTTAAACAATAAACAATTTATACAATAAGAAAAAAAAAATGGAAATGATTTTTATCAATCAGAAAACATATAAAATTAAACATTATTAATTTGATTTTAAACTTAAAAAAGTCAGGTGGAAGTTCATAAGCTTGAACAAAAGTTCTTAATTATTTTTAAATTTAGAGTTCATGTCAATATAGCTTATGGTAGAAGAGTCCAGGTTTCTGCTTTTAATTCCCATGACACCTCAATTGGAAGATAATGTTCTGGAGATGGCAATAGCTGGTTCAAGGTATCACAGTCTTTTCCTTTTTCTTTTTTAAATAGAGAGTGTGGTATGTGCGTCCTACCACAACTCTCAAACACATAATGCTGGAACTGTCAGAAAAAACTGTATTTCCCTTTTTATATTATCGACACAGATTCAATCAAAAAAATGTCACTAATCCATCACTTTCATTAGGGTCCGAGCCAAGGCTTAGTGCTTCCATTGGTCAAACTAATTTCTCTTTATTTTCTTATCTATCTTTCATCAGATCATTTTAATTATACAAGGGCCCAAGGCTAGCTTGCTTTTCAAACAATTTATAAACAATCATTTCCATTTACAGATTACAATAATTAATACCTGTTTTTATTTTTAAATCTTGTACTTTTTTATAAAAAAGTACGTTCAAATACTTATTTCTTTTTTTTTTAAAAATATGTTTTTAAAGTTTGGCATCTGTGCGAATGTATATACGTTTAACAAACATTTTAATTTTAGCGTTTAGTTTTTTACTTTTATTTGCGAACTTTTAAGTTTTTATTTTAAATTAATGTAACGACATATTTATATATCGTTACAATATATATATATATATATACTTTTTATCTGTTAAATGGTAAGTGAAACAGAAATATAACAAAATATAGTGTTTGAATAATTATGGATGTAATCACTTAATAAATCACTATTTTTTTCTATCTGGCCACTGCAAAAGGCAAAAAAAAATCTATTGTTAAAAATCAAACCAAAAAGTAAAGCATCTGTTATAAAAAAAACATATGGCGTTTTGAAAAAGCAATAATATTATTTTAGTTGAACAATAAATTTGTTCTGACTCAATTAAATATATGCTAATAAAAAATTGTTGCGATTTGTAAGACGTTTGCAGACTTATTTAATGTGGGAAAAATAGAACTTGCATTTATCCTCCAAGATAAAGAATACTTTACTATGAACAATTTATTTATCAATGAGAAAATTTGGTCTGGCCAAATAATAATAATAATAATAATAATAATAATAATAATAATAATAATAGTAGTAGTAGTAGTAGTAGTAGTAGTAGCAGTAGCAGTAGCACTAGTAGTACTAGTAGTAGTAGTAGTAGTAGTAGTAGTAGTAATAGTGGTAATAGTAGTAGTAGTAGTAGTAGTAGTAGTAGTAGTAGTAGTAGTAGTAGTAGTAGTAGTAGTAGTAGTAATAATAATAATAATAATAATAATAATAATAATAATAATAATAATAATAATAATAATAATAATAATAATAATAATAATAATAATAATAATAATAATAATAATAATAATAATAATAATAATAATAATAATAATAATAATAATAATAATAATAATAATAATAATAATAATAATAATAATAATAATAATAATAATAATAATAATAATCCATTAATGGACAATTGAATTAAGTGGAGAAGTATTACTTGTAGTAATAATTGTAACATTTGTTTCTTGATGTACTCATTTTTTCTTGTTCTTTTTTACTAATGTAACCAAATTTTTTAAGTACAAATAAAGTTTGCTTTGAAACATCATCATCATAATCATCATCATCATCATCATCATCATCATCATCATCATCATCATAATAATAATAATAATAATAATAATAATAATAATAATAAATGTAATAACAATAGTAACAATGATGTTGTTGTTGATGATGATGATGATGATGATGAATGGTTTTAGTTTTTTTTTTAAAAATGTGAAAGAGTTTTTTTGTATTTTTTATACAAATCTTGTAAATATTTTTTCTACAAAATTTTGTAAATATTTTGTCTACCAAATTTTCTTAAAGCTTTTTAGCCTATAAGAATTAGTTTTGTTATATAATAATTTAGTGTTTAAATTCTGGAAATAGCCATTTTTGATGTGCTTTCTGTTGAAAACCATTCTTGTTAAATATTAAAGAAGCTTTATAGAGAAGTGATTGCATCTATCTATCTATCTATCTATCTATCTATCTATCTATCTATCTATCTATCTATCTATCTATCTATCTATCTATCTATCTATCTATCTATCTATCTATCTATCTATCTATCTATCTATCTATCTATCTATCTATCTATCTATCTATCAATCTATCTATCTATCTATCTATCTATCTATCTATCTATCTATCTATCTATCTATCTATCTCTCTATCTCTATATATATATATATATATATATATATATATATATATATATATATATATATATATATATATATATAGTCCCTTGCCTATACTCCTTCAAAGCAATATACATAATTATATAATCGAATATTTACAAATACAGTAATCAGATATATTTTAAAAATTTTATCCACTTAGTAGCATTGTCAACTATCCTTGTAGTCTTTGTCAACTAACACTTTGAAAGGCTAACATTCCCACAATTCCATGATCATAATGTTTGCTGCCTGCCTGTTAATTATGACATGTTTGTATATGTGTATTAGCATAGCTTCTTTTATATTTTTTGTTATTTTTTTTTCAATTTGCAATATTTTAACATTTTCTAATTGACATTAAAACCATAAATACATGGTTGTGAAAAATGGATGTTGAAACATTACTATCTACTTTGCAATTTTGATTTGAATTGTGAACTCTTTTTGAGAACAGCAAATGCTCTTTAGTTCTTTTTTCCAACATATATCTCACATCACTTTTATATCCACTACCACACCTACATCTCAATTTTTTATAAATGAGGTTTTATCTTTAAAAATATTTATTAATTTCTTTAATATAGGAGGTGTGTCAAATGCAATATCACATATATTTTTATAAATCTTCCTTATAAAATTTATTTGATTATTTAAAATGTACGCTATTGACATATGAATATTAATATCATACATTTCAAATGATCAAGTAAATTTTATAAGGAAGATATATAAAGGTATATGTGATATTGCATTTTATACACCTCCTACATCAAACAAATTAATAAATAATATTAAAAATAAAACCTTATTCATAAATAAAACTATTATCATTTATAAATGGATATATGGGTGTGGTAGTTGATATGTAGGTGAATCTAGATGTATAATGGAAAAAAAAACAAAGAGTATTCGCTGTTGTTAAAAAGAGTTCAGAAATTGAAACAAAATTGCAATGTTAATAATAATGTTTTAGCATCCATTTTTCACGACTATAATAATTCATGTACTTATGGATTTAACTTCAATTACAACAATGTGCAAATTCTGCAAATTGAAAAAAAAATATCAACAAAAGAAAAATAAAAGAAGCTATGCTAATACATATACAAACATTATCTAATTAACAGACCGGTTGCAAATGTTAAGATCACGAAATTGTTGGAAGGTTAGCCTTTCAAATTATTAAGTTGACAAAGATTACAAGGATGGTCAAAACAGTTACTAAGTGGTTACCTTTTTAAAAATATATCCAATCACTTCTTTTATAAATATTCAATTATATATATATATATATATATATATATATATATGAATATTTATATAAATATATATATATATATATATATATATATATATATTTGAAAAGCAAATTATAATCACATAACTTGCTATCATTTGTATTTATGATCAATAGATGTATTTTAGCAAAACCACTGAACAAGCATATATTTGTTTACATAAACGTCAAAAGAGTTAGAATTCACTATCTCTTTCACTGATGATAGCAAATTAGCTTGAAATCTGCTGATCTGAAGGTGGAGCAAATGAAAGAGATAGTGAATCCCCACTCTTTTGATGTTTACGTAAACAAATATATGCTTGTTCGGTAGTTTTGGTAAAACGCCATCTATTGGTCATATATATATATATATAAATTTTAGTTAACATTTACACAATGGAAAACAAAAAATCCAAGTAATTCTACTTCAAATCACAAGTGTATGGCTATAGCTGTAACTGACAAATTTAAGGGTGATTCAGACCCCAGCATTGGTTCTTGGTATGACATTGATTGCAATGCTACATTAAATGTAATTTGCAAATATAAAATAGGTAAGATTTTTGTGGGTGTGCTTTATAATGAGTTAGCAATGTCCCAATATTTAAATATAAACTATTTTTAAGACGATGTAATATATATATATATATATATATATATATATATATAGTCATATAGTGAAGATTACATATATATATATATATATATATATATTGTAATCTTCACTTTATGACTAATGAAGAATAAATGCATATCAGAATATGTATTTGAAAATAATGTACAAATAAAGTATCACTTTCTTAAAATCAACAAAGCTAGCATGAAACAATAAATCTAAAGAAGGTCACAACGTTTTCATGAAGATAATAACTTCTAGTTAAGCTAACCTTAAAATCCACAAACAAATTATTATGAAATAAATTTAATACTGGTCAAATCAATCAATAAATAATAATTAGGTCTATCAAATGAATATGAAATTAAAATTATGAATTAAGTAATAAATAAATTAAGATGTTGGTGACTAAATGGATGATGAAAATAAATAATTATATAATAAAATGAAAGAAGACTAAGAATAAAGAGAAGAAAAGTAATATGTATTAGAATAATGAATGATTAAGATGATGATAGAATAAGAGCTAATGAATGATTAAGGTGATAATAAAATAATGATCAAATGAGAATAAAGAAATAAAAAAAAAGATTAAGATGAAATAGGAAAATAATGTTGATGGTGGAGAATGAAATTTTGAACAATAAAGTAATATTGTATTAAATGATAATAAGATAAACTAAATAAAACAGGGATTCCAAGCCTGGAAAAACCAGAATATTCACCATAAAGTCAAAACAAGCTATAAGTTTTAAAACAATAAAAGAAATTTAGACATTAAAGCTATGCTGACTTTAATAAAACTGCAAGAATAACATAACTCAAGTCCAAGTACAAGAAATATCTGTAGATGTAAAATGTACGATAAATTTATAATTTACACTGCAAATTAGTAACTTATTCTTCTCAGAGTTCAAACAACTTAATATTATTAAAAAGGATATACTTGGGTCAGTGAGAGGGCTTTTGCCACTACCCAAATATAGCACACAGAACAGCTTGTAATACAAAATAGAATTAACAAATAATATTTGGACATTCCAGATAAACTTTATAAATTCCATAAATATTATGAACTTTAAGCTTCAAGAAATACGAATACTTTTAATAACTAAACACAATAATTTAACGACTTCCTTTTATCAAGTAATTATGAGAAAAATGATCAACATCGGTGAATGATATGTATGTAGATTAAAAAAAAAAAAACAGTTAAATCAAAATTAAGTGTTTTAACTTTTTATGTACTATTTAAAAAAACAAAAAAACACATGCAATCTAGGTAACAATATTTTGATTATTAAGTGACGATGCCTTAATTGTACTCTTAAACTATAGGGTTTAGCAAAAATATTATGATATACTCACATATAGTTAAATATACTATATTGATTTATAATGACATCAAAATAATAATATAATGTGTCGATAGCAATAACAATAATAATGTGTATGGTGAATAGCAATAAAACCTCAAACAACTAAATAAACTTTCAACACAAGAAAATTTATTTACACTATTTACAAATTTATTTCATAAACATTGTCTGAAATAAGATAGAGACACTATATAAAATCAGATATATAGAATAATGTATATCCCATTGAATACATGAATAGTATAAAAATAGTACAGTGCAGTAATACCTTCATTATCACTATCATTATCAGCTATGTTTCTAATATTTTATATTATAGAATAAGGTTAAAACCTGTTTAAACTAAATTAACACTTAAGTTATAAAATAAAAATGTATTCAAATTTGTAGGATAAGTGAAAACTTTAAAATTTAAACTTAATGTTATAAAATAACATGTTACCCTCCAAAAGTGTTTGTGTGGGAATCACATGCAGTGCAAATAACAATTATTATCACTTGATATAAAGAGATATTTATTATACTAATGTGGGGACAGGTATCAGAAGTCAAATGTATGCATGTCATCAAAAGCTTGCCTATGTCCACAATATAATCATTCCAATCATTAACCTGTCTTATTGATCCATTGGAAAATCACCGCTTGGTGAAAATAATATGCCATTGCACATGTGGATCTCTTGCTATGTCATACAGAAATTTTATAATTACTAGTGAGTATTGGTTGGTTTGTTTGTAAACTGATGAAAGTACTGCAGCATTATATATACACTTATCACAATTAGACAAACACTATAGATAAAGCAGTGTTTCTAAATCTAATTTTATCCTATCATTGCTATTTAATTTTAAAATACTAAGAAGTTCACCATAAATGGTGGAAAACTCACTACATAACATCATAAGGGATCCAACAATAAAGAGAGGCTCTACAAAACAATATTATATAGTTGTACAATAATATGGCTGATTCCAATACCTTTATTCTAGGTACAAAATGAGCAGACATGGTCTCATCACAGAGAAAGGAATATGGGTCATGAATATAATCCTCTCTTGGGATTGACTGTGCTAACTAAGCAATAACTATGCTCCATCTACCCATGTATAATATCAATGATACTATTTTGATGCCACTACCTGCTACACATACTTATCAGATAAATGATCACAAATCCTGCTCAATATAATAGAAAGATGAAAATAATTGTAACAACAAAAGTTAAAAGATATATACCTCATTTTACGATACATAAACTAATACTGTTTTAAATAAACCAATGTTGTAAGTCAAATGACCATTAATTATTTTAAAATAATGATAATGTTTTGTTATAACAAGAAACATGGGTGTAGACAATGAAGAATAGCATGCATTCTATAAATAAATTGGACCTTCTAATCCATAAGCAAAATTTAATAAATGTAAAATGCTTATATAAAATATTCCATATAATGAAATGATTGCACACACACACACACACACACACATATATATATAATTCAAAGTGTACACACACACACACACATATATATATAATTCAAAGTTTATTCCATTATTCTGAGCTGAGTGATGAGGAAAACTGATATCATGGGCAAAACATTTTATGAGTAATGCATCTATAAATTTTTATTATTATTATATTTGATCCTGATACAGTGAAACATAATCAAAGACTTCCAAAACTATGTAGCACAAAATAAAAATACAATGTTTATTCACATTTTCTTGAGACATTTTTTCATAAAATGAAGCTATGGGTTTATTAGGGTCAACAAGATAAAACTTTATAAAACCATTTATTGATTTTTTCATCCATAGTGATATCTGGTATAATTTTAAACAAATGATGGCATTTTTTAAAAAAAAAAACATTTAATGCTAATGTTAACTCTCCCACATTCCACAATATACTTTAAGAGGTAGATATTTATTTATTTATTTCTATCACTAAATTTTATTATGTTTTTTAATAATACTAGGAAGAATTATTATTATTTTATTTTATCAAGATTTATTAAATCGTTTGCAATTATAAATACAATATCCTTTGCATTAAAAAATAATGTAACATTTTCTACCTTCAATAGCAATGTCAAAATTGCATTAAATATTTATCAGATGATTTTTCTTCTTTAATAAGAATAGGAATAAATTCACACATTTTCTTTTCTTTTTAAATTGATTAAATTTTATATTATTTGAAATGATTTTTATTTGATTTGACTTAAATTTTAAAAGTTTTCTTCAAAATTATTTTTGGATTATATTTTTATTAGGATTATAATTTACCAGCAAACTTATATTTCTTTTTTATTTAGAAAGATCATGCAAAAAAACATTTTTTTGCCACTCTAAATAATTCATGCATCATTTTAAATATAAAAACTGACTAACATAAATAAAATAAAAGTTCATGCTTACACTTTCTTGTTTAGTCTTGAGTTTGAAGTAGTGCTTGTTTAGATAATTAATTTCCCATATGACTCTCATTTTTTTTCTCCTCCAATATTAATGACAAGAATTTAAAATCAATGGAAAATGCCCTGAAAAATTTATACAAGAAGTAAAATTTCTATTACATGGTTTTAAAATACATTATTTTTAATCTTCATCAATTCAATCCTAATGTTATGATTTTTTTTAAGTGTCATAGCATCGGCCGGGACACAAACCCGCAACCCGGGCACCTGCCTGCAAGTGCAAGATAGTCGCGCTGACCTCTCGACCACCAATGTTGGGGTCTCCACTCTGATTTTTTTTTTTTGATAATCTCCTCATACAAACTCTGTTATGTTATTTATATCTTATATAAATATATATATATATATATTGTAAGGATCGCTATAGGTTTCATTCCTATCCTTACCATTAAATGCACTTGAACATAAATATATACATGGAAGTGTTGATTTATAAAAGCTAATAAATCTATTGAACAGTGTAAATTGAAGATATATAATGGTATGAATAAAATTATATTGTAGTTTAATGAAATGCTTGAAACAAAATAATAAATCTGTTACTAAATTTCATTTTATTAATATATTTAAAATAACCTTTGACAAAATGATATTGTTCAAACAGTTGAGGAAGTTTTGTAAAGAAAGAAAAAAAGCCGATTTTATAATTTAGTATTGTAATGTGAAGGGGAGAAAACCTGATAGAATGTATACAATAACCGTGACAACAATCAACAACTATTTTTTTTTTCTAATGGCTGGAAAAATTAAAAACATGTATAGAAAAAATTATACATAAGATCTTCTTTTATTTCTTTATTAATGACAGCAAGTCAGATAATTTAAAAAGTATATTTTGGTAAAAACGTTTCTTAACAGTTTAAAAAAAGAATAATTGGACACTCAAGGATTCTTAAAAATGTAAGTTGTGTAATTTGATATATACATGTTCAAAGAAAAAAAAAGTAAAACTGAAACCGAGGAATATTACTATGCTTCCATTGGAATTGAACTTTTACATTTACTATGGAAATTAAAAAAATAAATAAATTATAATCAATTGATTAAAACATAATATGCACTAAGATTTTTTTATTTTATTTTATTTATAAGTTTATTGAACTATTCGTTATAAGACATGTGAAAAGATATTTCTTTACGTAATCAAGCATTTGATAATTCTAGGACTTGAAAATTTACACTTAATAACGTTTATTATCTAAAGATTGACTTTAATCATGTTTTGTTTATCATATAGCTATAATGTACTCATTGCTGATATAAAATATGTTTATATCAGCATATATATATATATATATATATATATATATATATATATTTATATATATATATATATATATATATATATATATATATATATATATATATATATTGTAACTAAATTAAAAGATTTTCAAATAACTATTACCATATCTGAGTTGTCTACAATATATAAGATAACAATATTTAAAATAATGTTGGATTTCTCAAGATATCCCACTATCAATAATTATAAGCAAATTATTAATAACAAGTATTATAACTCAGGTATATGAAATCACGTGACGTGAGTACACTAGTAATTCAATAAAATATAACTCAGGTATACAGACAGTAAATCTTATCCACTTTCATTTCTTGGTTTGATGTTAAGTGCATGTTTAAACAAATACTAAGTGAATATGGTCTAGCAGGGCGCCACTAGATTATTTGAATCTAGACACAGTTATATCTAATAACCTTTTCACATGTACCGGGTTTGAATCCCCTTTTTGTACTTTATTTCCAATAAAAATGGGAGATTTTGCTTTTTGAGCCATATCCCTATACGCACTAATATTTAGGTAAAAGTAAAACATCTATAACCCACAGTGGAGTTCATTAGACATAAATCATTTCTCAGATCTTAACATAACAAACGTGTTTCAATATTTTTATAAGTTTACTAGCTCAGATTATGTATAACTAATTTAGGATGGCAATTCACTCATCCTTGCATGAAATAGATGATGGGATGTGGTTATAATAATACTAAGAAATCACTAAATATTATGAAATTAATATTTATTTGTGGCCTTTAAACATTTAAACAGCTCATAAATTAAAATGTTGATGACAATGATGATGATGATGATGATAATGATAATGACTAGGGTTTCAACTACAGCTCTAGGACTAAGCCTAAACATAAAACTAATTTTTATAAAGAAATTCATAATTATTGCTTAATTTTATCATATTGACTTATATCTTAAATAACTAATATTCAACCACTGATGATGATGAATAATCACACTTAACAAAGACTACACTTAATGAAATATATATGCCTTGTTTAATAAAACAAACTAATATTTATTACTGCATTTCTAACATATACATAAAATTTTCTAGACATACATGAAAATTGACATGAATAATAATAATAATAATAATAATAATAATAATAATAATAATAATAATAATAATAATAATAATAATAATAATAATAATAATAATAATAATAATAATAATAATAATAATAATAATAATAATAATAATAATTATATAACAATCCTCAGATTAATTTCAAGTTCTTCCCCCTTTCCCTTCAAATGTATATTGTATTAAGTTGGATGTCACATTGACCATGATTTTCAATCCATGTGAAAAGTATTTCAAAAAAAAAATATCCACTCATTAGCACACATACTTTGTAAATCTAACATGTAAGTAGAATGTTAAAAAAAATGTTAATAGAAATTAGAATAATCAAGTTCTTAGAAAACAGTTTTTAATCACATCCTCCCCCTCTCTTCTAAGCGCTGAAATTTATACTTTCTTAAGACAAAATAATTCAATATTTTAACACCACCTATTATTTCACATTCACTCGCAATTATACACATATAAAAATATTATTATGTTTGTGCATGTTTTATCCCAAAATAATAATAATATATTAGTTAAAACTAAAATCATAATACCATAAAAAATTATTTTACACATTACTATTTCATAACTGCAAAATTAATAAACAAATAAATTTTGATACATTCAAAATCATTTATGTAGTTCAAAGCTATTATTATTAAGACATTCTTGGTTTCCATCGATCTGAATTGTCTTTAAAAGTTCTTTAAATAAAATATGTCACTTTATTACTAAATTTTTATTAATACTATAATTTCATAAAGAAAATAGATATAGAAGTCATATTACCAATCCAAGGGTTCACTTGTCTTGTATACTGTCTATACTTGGCAGCAACAATTTCCATGTTCTTTGGAACAATCACTTTCTTGAAGTATATAATTATTTGATGATGAGGATCCTATTGAGGTTATTTGCTTTAGTGGATAATTTGAAAATCATTATATCAATTTTTCTTCTCTTCCTGTCAAGCATTATTCTTTTAGTGAATGAAATACAGCAGTTGTTTTCACATTATAAATTTCCCCGATTTAAACTCAGTTGGTGGAACAATTAATTGGACTTGATGATTAATATTTATTGGTAGCTTAATTCATCTTTCATCGAATGCAGGTGAATGCTTTCTTCCTTCTATTAAAAACATCTTATTTCTCTGGTCAGTTGAAAGGTGTAGAATATTATTTTAGTCAAAACATCTTTTCTTTCCTATATGATGTGCAGCTTCCCAGATGGCCAGACAATGATGGGACATACATATAATTTTTCTAGCCATGCATTTCTTATATTTTCAACATTCAATTTAATAGTCTCATAATCTGAATCATAATCACAATAATAATTCAACTGATTTTTCCAGACAGGTTTTATATCCAATTTTTGAGCTAACTTAACCAATCAGAGATAGTGTCACTTGCTATTTTTGGACAAATTTGTTTTAATTAGATCTCTAATTTATTTTCAACTATATTATTTTTCAACTGAAAAGTTTAATCCTTTTTCCAGACACTTTTGTTTTAAAAAAAGATAGACTTAATTCTTTTTTTTCTTACACCTAGGTAACATTTCAAATTTTTGAGCTTCCTTCTTTAGATCTTAAGATAAGACAATTTCAAAATTAGAGTTCCCATCCAGTTTAAGCTCCCAAAGTGACATACAATCATTTACAAAAACAAAATTGCTACAAAAATAGATACCTGATTCAACAGATATTCTTTTTAACACAAAATTGCAAAAAAAAATAATTTGACAGATTTAACCCTTCTAGTACAAACTGTTGAATAAAAAATAAATAAATTACATATTTTCTCAATTTTCTTTCAATATTTAATAAATAAAAAATGTAGTTTATGTATGTAATATATCCAAGCATACACACTGCCATTATTCCAATCATTTATAAATCTGGCTGAATAATAATATAAATGCTAGTTCAGAAATTATAACCCTAACATTTAAAATCAAATCCTTAGCTTCTAAATCCCAATTACAATTATAGAAAAGCAAAATAGAAACAGAACAAGATATTAAAATTGATCAGGCATAGGTTAGTTTTAAAGAAAGTTAAAGTGTTTAATATTTGAAATATAAAACAATTAAATAACTTACACATACATTGCCTATATGTATGCGTTATAACTTTGCTTTTTAACAGAAAAACTAAATATTAAATAGTTTAAATGTGTGTATTACCTTTTATCAACACACAAACAAATAAAGCATATAATTGTTGACCCACTCTCTCTCTGTTTAAAGCTTTTAAAACTGGATCTGGTAGGGTTTGAACTTGGATGCTTTTCGGCTTCTTTTATGGTTATATAAAAATGTGATGATGATTTTTGGTTTTACCTTTTCTACATGCACATTACTATAAATTTAGCTAGTGACTAAATTGTAATTGCACAACTCCCCCCCTTCAGATAAAATCATCAGCACCTTTGTTTTAACTATATTCAATAATAAAAAATTCTAACTAATATAATAACACTAATAATAACGAACATACTAATAATAAAAAAAATTTTAACTACTGGTAAACGTCACACTTTTCATTAGAAAACTAAATGTAATTTATTTGGAGATCTTTGCCAAGCTACCCTGCCAAAGTATAAGAGATCAAACTCCTAGTGTTATAGGTTCCCCTATTCCCATCAAGAGTAGCAAGCATAAAACCATTTTTTCCTATTTTCTTGGTAATTTGGAATGGCTTTTTCTTTTCAAACCATATTGTGGTCTGCATAAAAATGCACATGTACATCCAGTCCCTTTTTAATATTTCCATTTTTCATCTTGACTAGGTATTTATAAAACATATCCGGAGGATTTATTTTATATAACCTCCTATTACAGACTCCATTTAGAAATATGGACTCTTGGTACCATACGTAATATGCCTTGAAGTTTTTCAGAGTTATTGACTTTCTATACCATACATATTTTATTTTTAAACTTTCCAGAAAGATGGACTCTCTGTACCATATATAATTCATTACATCTTCCAGAGAGGTTGATTCTCTGGGCCCTGTATAATTTGTTTTTAAATTTTCTAGAAAGGTTGACTCTCGGTACCATATATAAGGTACACCCAAATTTTCTAGAGACATTGATTCTTTGTACCATATATTATGGACATTTAAACTCTTCAGAGACATTGACTCTCTGTACCAGATATAATCTGCTTTTAACTCTTTCAGAGCATCTAAATTTTTCAGAGAGATTGATTCTCTGTCTGATACACACTGGACATTTACATTTTTCAGAGATTGCCTCTCTGTACCAGATATAACTTATGTTTGACTTCTCCAGAGCAGTTAAATTTTTCAGAGAGATTAATTCTCTGTATGATACACACTGAGTATTTAAATTTTTCAGAGAGATGGATTCTCTTAATTTTATCACCTCATCTGGTGAAAGGAGTTTTTCCTCCAACTCTCTTTTCCTTCTTTTCACTTCATGATCTATCCCAATCGTCTCTCTGGCCATCACTCATGTATTTATTTATCAAGAGATTAAATTTTATGGCTACTATCGGCTTTTCCACTTCTTGTGATCTACTCTCCTCTATCAGTATTTTAGCTGATTTACCTATTTCTTCCTCTAATCTCTCACTCCTTTCTCTATTATCAGTAGTCTGACAATCTAGCCTATCTTTTAACACTAGTGAGCTTTGACTACCTTCTATTATGCTCTCTATGGATTGACATATCCTTTGTCCTAGACTTTCCATACTTTTATTATTTTTCTCTATTTTTTGTTCTAGATTTACCATACTTTCTAGATTTACCATACTTTTGTTATTTTTTTCTATCTTTGGTTCTAGATTTACCATACTTTTATTATTTTTCTCTATCTTTTGTTCTAGATTTACCATCCCTTGCTTACTATCTTCTCTTAGAATTTTATTATCTTCTTTTAGATCCTTTACACTTTGTTCTAGACCTTCTCTTAGACTTGCTATACTTTGGAACATCTGCATCATCATTAATTCCATGTCTAATGTTGCTTGCTTTGCTATTGCAGTCTGGCCCACTTCTGGCTCCTCATCTACCAATTTTATACTTGAGGCCTTATTATTGCTACTAACTTTAGAGGCATTTTCCTCTATTTCCTCTTTTTCTTGAGCTTCTTTAAAGACAATTTCCCTATCCTCTTCTTCAGGATAAAAATGATCACTGATCCCTGGGATTGGGACACCCTCCTCTTCCATAACCTCTTCCATACTATAATTTAGTTCACTCATGTTATAAAACTATATATATATATATATATATATATATATATATATATATATATATATATATATATATATATATATATATATATATATATATATATATATATATATATATATATATATATCCCATCTGTGCTTTCCTGACCATCAAAAACCCACACATTTTTTTCCTTGTCTGACACCTATCTCTTTGACTAACTGACTGATTTGCTTTTCACCTTATTATGCATTACAAATACAACAAAAATTTAATGTCCTTATTTGATGAACTACGCAACAATAATCTATATAGTGCATGTCTGTCTGTAATAGCCCAAATTATACATTCATCCATTCTCCCAGAAATCCGACAGATATTGACAGTCCACAGAATGACTAGCAGTTCACAATCTTGAGATAACTGAAAGAATTCAGTCACAGCACTATAATCACACAATGTATCATGAACACTCAGAAGATCATCCCAATTCGATCACTATTAACTACCATAACCCTTGATTGAATGATGCAATCTCTGTTGCAATAAAATAAGTTTTAAGTCTTAGGGGCCAAAATAGATAAACTATGCATTGCTCTCTCTTTTGGAGTCTTATGTGGCAAGTATCAAGGAATGCCCTGCTTATTATAGACTTCAAAAACGAAACCTTGCTCTCTCTCTTGGAGACTTATAGGCTGATATCATGGCAGGACTACTGTTAACTGCTTCATGATAAAATAAGAATAACATATAAACTTGATTGGAAAACTATGCAGTGCTCTCTCTCTTGGAGAATTATAGGCTGGTATCATGGCAGGTTTGCTGTTAACTGCTTCATGATAACATAAAGATAACTTATGAATTGGGTTGGAGCAGTGAATGGGTTTGATCATTCATAAGTTACAAGAAATACATAGCATTCTCCAGGCAATGACAAAACTCTCCACTCATCATCAAAACTGCAATCTAACCAACCAAAGTCCAATGATCAGATATTTAATCCAACTTCCAAAATCATAGACTTTTTACAAAATGAACTCCCTAAACACACATGAGACTACTATTCCATAATTCATCACAATTACTATGCCTATCCTATCTGGCAGTAAATCATTTTAATGTTCCACAAAAAAAATATTTTTTTTATTTCA
Organism: Epiperipatus broadwayi; assembly: GCA_028023455.1. Classification (NCBI taxonomy): domain Eukaryota; kingdom Metazoa; phylum Onychophora; class Udeonychophora; order Euonychophora; family Peripatidae; genus Epiperipatus; species Epiperipatus broadwayi. Next base: position 3,271,475 of record JAQFVV010006287.1, on the reverse strand, counting down.
CCTTTGTGATAAAGTTGTGATTTTCATCTCTATTTTCAAAATTGATAAAACAAAACTAAGCTGTTTTATGGCTGTACCAATTTTATCATCATCAATGAAAAATTAAATCATATTAAACATCATCATATACAAATCTAAAATAAGACTGTTTGGCCAAGAAAATTTTGTAAGACAAAAAAAAAAATTTACTGAAAAAATTTTTACTAAAAAAAAAATTCATTCTTTTTAACCACACATCTCCCATCATTTTACAGACTCCCTTTTTCAGGTATATGGTAAAATATCAAGCCCCAGTTGGGCATTTATTGTAAATAAATTAAAGATTTTCAAATAAATATTACCATATCTGAGTTGTCTACAATATATAAGATCACAATATTTAAAATAACATTGGATTTCTCAAGATATCCCACTATCAATAATTATCAGCAAATTATTAATAACAAGTATTAAAACTCAGGTATAAGAAATCATGTGACGTGAGTACACTAGTAATTCAATAAAATATAACTCAGGTATACAGACAGTAGATCTTATCCACTTTCATTTCTTGGTTTGATGTTAAGTGCATGTTTAAACAAATACTAAGTGTATATGGTCTGGCAGGGCGCCACTAGATTATTTGAATCTAGACACAATTATATCTAATAACCTTTTCACATGTACCGGGTTTGAATCCCCTTTTTGTACTTTATTTCTAATAAAAATGGGAGATTTTGCTTTTTGAGTCATATCCCCATACGCACTAATATTTAGGTAAAAGTAAAACATCTATAAACCACAGTGAAGTTCATTAGACATAAATCATTTCTTAGATCTTAACATAACAAATGTGTTTCAATATTTTTATAAGTTTACTAGCTCATATTATGTATAACTAATTTAGGATGGCAATTCACTCATCCTTGTGTGAAATAGATGACAGGATGAGGTTATAATAATACTAAGAAATCACTAAATATTATGAAATTAATATTTATTTATGGCCTATAAACATTTAAACAGCTCATTAATTAAAACGTTGATGATGATGGTGATGATGATAATAATAACGATAATGACAAGGGTTTCAAATACAGCTCTAGGACTAAGCCTAAACATAAAACTAATTTTTATAAAGCAATTTATAATTATTGCTTAATTTTAGCATAATTACTTATATCTTAAATAACTAATATTCAACCACTAATGATGATGAAAGATCACACTTAACAAAGGCTACACTTAATAAAATATATATGCCTCGTTTAATAAAACAAACTAATATTTATTACTGCATTTCCAACATATACATAAAATTTTCTAGACATACATAAAAATTGACATGAATAATAATAATAATAATAATAATAATAATAATAATAATAATAATAATAATAATAATAATAATAATAATAATAATAATAATAATAATAATAATAATAATAATAATAATAATAATAATAATAATAATAATAATAATAATAATAATAATAATAATAATAATAATTAATTATATAACAATCCTCAGATTAATTTCAAGTTCTTCCCCCTTTCCCTTCAAATGTATATTGTATTAAGTTGGATGTCACATTGACCATGATTTTCACTCCATGTGAAAAGTATTTCAAGAAAAAAAAAATATCCGCTCATTAGCACACACACGTTATAAATCTAACATGTAAGTAGAATGTTAAAAAAAATGTTAATAGAAATTAGAAAAATCAAGTTCTTAGAAAAGAGTTTTAAATCACATCCTCCCCCTCTCTTCTAAGCGCTGAAATCTATACTTTCTTAAGACAAAATAATTCAATATTTTAACACCACTTATTATTTCACATTCACTCGCAATTATACACACATAAAAATATTATTATGTATGTGCATATTTTATCCCAAAATAATAATAATATATTAGTTAAAACTAAAATCATAATACCATAAAAAAAATTATTTTACACACTACTATTTCATAACTGTAAAATTAATAAACAAATAAATTTTGATACATTTGATGATGAGGATCCTATTGAGGTTATTTGCTTTAGTGGATAATTTGGAAATCATTATATCAATTTTTCTTCTCTTGCTGTCAAGCATTATTCTTTTAGTGAATGAAATACAGCAGTTGTTTTCACATTATAAATTTCCAGGATTTAAACTCTGTTGTTGGAGCAATTAATTGGACTTGATGATTAATATTTATCGGTAGCTTAATTCATCTTTCATCGAATGGAGGTGAATGCTTTCTTCCTTCTATTAAAAACATCTTATTTCTCTGGTCAGTTGAAAGGTGTAGAATATTATTTTAGACCAAACATCTTTCCTTTGCTATATGATGTGGAGCTTCTTACATGGCCAGAAAAAGATGGGACATACATATAATTTTTCTAGCCAGTCATTTCTTATATTTTCAACATTCAATTTAATAGTCTAATAATCTGAATCATAATCACAATAATAATTCAACTGATTTTTCCAGACAGCTTTTTATATCCAATTTTTGAGCTAACTTAACCAATCACAGATAGCGTCACTTGCTATTTTTGGACAAATTTATTTTAATTAGATCTCTAATTTATTTTCAACTAAATTATTTTTCAACTGAAAAATTTAATCCTTTTCCAGACACTTTTGTTTAAAAAAATAGACTTAATTCTTTTTTTTCCTTACACCTAGGTAACATTTCAAATTTTTGAGCATCCTTGTTTAGATCTTATGATAAGACAATTTCAAAATCAGAGTCCCCACCCAGCTTAAGCTCCCAAAGTGACAAACAATCATTTACAAAAACAAAATTGCTACAAAAATAGATACCTGATTCAACAGATATTCTTTTTTAACACAAAATTGCAAAAAAAAATAATTTGACAGATTTAACCCTTCTAGTACAAACTGTTGAATAAAAAAATAAATAAATTACATATTTTCTCAATTTTCTTTCAATATTTAATAAATAAAAAATGTAGTTTATGTATGTAATATATCCAAGCATACACACTGCCATTATTCCAATCATTTATAAATCTGGCTGAATAATAATATAAATGCTAGTTCAGAAATTATAACCCTAACATTTAAAATCAAATCCTTAGCTTCTAAATCCCAATTACAATTATAGAAAAGCTAAATAGAAACAGAACAAGATATTACAATTTATCACGCATAGGTTAGTTTTAAAGAAAGTTAAAGTGTTTAATAATTGAAATATAAAACAATTAAATAACTTTTACATACATTGCCTATACGTATGCGTTATAACTTTGCTTTTTAACAGAAAAACTAAATATTAAATAGTTTAAATGTGTGTATTACCTTTCTATCAACACACAAACAAATACTGCATATAATTGTTGACCCACTCTCTCTCTGTTTAAAGCTTTTAAAACTGGATCTGGTAGGGTTTGAACTTGGATGCCCTACAGCAGCTTCATTTATGGTTATATAAAAATGTGATGATGATTTTTGGTTTTACTTTTCTACATGGACATTACTATAAATTTAGCTAGTGACTAAATTGTAATGGCACAATATATATATTGTAACATAAATAAAATTACTCAAAGAAATATTTAAAGGAGTCCAAATAGAAATAACTAAGTAAAGGTTCAAAATATAACACTATCAAGAATTATAAGCAAATTATGAGCAAATTATTAATAACCAGTATTATATGAAATGTATTATGGAAATCACGTGAAGTGAGTACACTAGTAATTCAATAAAATATAACTCAGGTATACAGACTGTAGGTTTTATCCACTTTCATTTCTTGGTTTGATGTTAAGTGCATGTTTAAACAAATACTAAGTGAATATGGTCTAGCAGGGCGCCACTAGATTATCTGAATCTAGACACGGTTATATCTGATAACCTTTCACATGTACCGGGTTTGAATCCCTTTTTGGTACTTTATTTCTAATAAAAATGAGAGATTTTGCTTTTTGAGCCATATCACTAGAAGCACTAATAGTTAGGTAAAAGTAAAACATCTTTAAACCACAGTGGAGTTCATTGAACATAAATCATTTCTCAGATCTTAACATAACAAATGTGTTTCAATATTTTTATAAGTTCACTAGCTCAGATTATATATAACTAATTTAGGATGGCAATTCACTCATCCTTGCATGAAATAGATGATGGGATGTGGTTATAATAATACTAAGAAATCACTAAATATTATAAAATCAATATTTATTTATGGCCTTTAAACAGTTAAACAGCTCATTAATTAAAACGTTGATGATGATGATGATGATGATAATAATAACGATAATGACAAGGGTTTCAACTACAGCTCTAGGACTAAGCCTAAACATAAAACTAATTTTTATAAAGAAATTCATAATTATTGCTTAATTTTAGCATATTTACTTATATCTTAAATAACTAATATTCAACCATTGATGATGATGAATAATCACACTTAACCAAGACTACACTTAATGAAATATATACGCCTCGTTTAATAAAACAAACTAATATTTATTACTACATTTCTAACATATACATAAAAATTTCTAGATAAATATGAAAATTGACATGAATAATAATAATAATAATTGATTATATAACAATCCTCAGATTAATTTTAAGTTCTTCCCCCTTTCCCTTCAAATGTATTTTGTATTAAGTTGGACGTCACATTGACCATGATTTTCACTCCATGAGAAAAGTATTTAAAAAAAAATATTATCTGCTCATTAGCACACATACTTTAAAAATCCAACATGTAAATAGAATGTAAAAAAAAATGTTAGTAAAATTGAAAGAGCAAGTTTTAGAAACAAGTTTTAAATTATTTTCTCCCCCTCCCTTCCAAGCGCTGAAATCTATACTGAACTTGAAACAAAATAATCTAATATTCTAATACTACTCATTATTTCACATTCACTCCCAATTATACACATATAAAAATATTATTATGTATGTGCGTGTTTTATCCCATAATAACAAAATATTATTTAAAACCAAAATAATAATATATTAGTTAAAACTAAAATCATAATACCATAAAAAAAAATTGTTTTACATATTCATATTTCATAACTGTAAAATTAATAAACATATAATTTTGATACATTCAAGATAATTTATGAAGCTCAAAGTTATTTTTAGTAAGACATTCTTGTTTTTAATTGATCTGAATAGTCTTTAAAAGTTCTTTAAATAAAATATACCACTTTATTGCTAAAATGTTTATTAAGACTGATATCATAAAGAAAATAGATATAAAAAGTCATATTACCGATCTTTTGTTTGTGGCGAATTTCCAAGGGTTCAAACTTGTCTATATTTCTGCAGCTACTATTTCTGTTTTACTGGGAACAATCTCTTTCTTGAGGTGTATAACTATTTGATGATGGTGACTCTATTGAGGTTATTTGCTTTAGTGGATAATTTGGAAATCATTATATTAATTTTTCTTCTCTTCCTGTCAAGCATGTGGATGAAATACAGCAGTTGTTTTCCCATTTGTAAATTTTCTTGAGTTTAAAATCAGTTGTTGTAACAATTAATTGGACTTGATGATTAATATTTATCAGTAGATTAATTCATCTTCTTTGAATGCAGGTGAATGCTTTCTTCCTTCTATTAAAAACATCTTATTTATCTGGTCAGTTGAAAGGTGTAGAATATTATTTTAGACACATCTTTTCTTTCCTATGTGATGTGCAGCTTCCTCCAGATGGTCCAGCAAATGGAATATACATATAATTTTTCTAGCCTGCCATTTCTTATATTTTCAACATTCAAATTTGATAGTTTAATAATCTGAATCAATCACAATAATAATCTTAATAATAATTCAAGACAGCTTTTTATATCCAATTTTTAGCTAACTTAACCAATCAGAGATAGCATCACTTGCTATTTTTGGACAAATTTGTTTTAATTAGATCTCTAATTTATTTTCAACTAAAGTATTTTTCAACTGAAAAGTTTAATCCTTTTTCCAGACACTTTTGTTTTAAAAAAAAAATAGACTCAATCCTTATTTCCTTTCTTTTCTTTTTTTTTTCTTTTTAACATCCAGGTAACACTTCAAATCTTTGAGCTTCCTTCTTTAGATCTTGATAAGACAATTTCAAAAAATTAGAGTTCTGACCCATTATAAGCTTCCAAAGTGAAACAATCATTTACAAAAAAAAATTGCTACAAAGATCGATATCTGATTAAACAGATTTCCTCTTTTAACAAACAATTGTACAAAAAAAATAATTTGACAGATTTAATACTTCCTTTTCTTTCAATATTTAGGAAATGTAAAATTTTGTATGTAATGTACACACATCCTTCATTCTTTCAAATCATTCATAAACTAACCTTAAATACTATAATTGCTAGCTTAGTAATTATAACCCAATTATTTAATTAAATCTGTAACTTTTAAATCCCAATTATAATTAAAGAAAAGCAAAATAAAAGTATAGAATAAAATATTAGAATTGATCAAGCATAGGTTAGTTTTAAAGAAAGTTAAAATGTTTAATATTTGAAATATAAAACAATTAAATAATTTACACATACATTGCCTATATGTATGCATTATAACTTTGCTTTTTAAAGAAAAATTAAATATTAAATAGTTTAAATGTGTGTATTACCTTTCTATCAACACACAAACAAATAAAGCATATAATTGTTGACCCATTCTTTCTCTGTTTAAAGCTTTTAGAACTGGACCTTGTAGGGTTTAAACTTGGATGCCCTACAACTTCATTTATGATTATATAAAAATGTGATGATGATTTTTGGTTTACCTTTTCTACATGCACATTACTATAAATTTATCTAGTGACTAAATTGTAATGGCACAATATATATTATGTAGAAATGTCATATGTAAAAATGTTATATATAAGTCGAGCAGGAAAACTTTGCTACAATGGCCGCTTGAATGGCATCATCCATTTACTTATGAAAACACGCTATAATTAGACAGGTTTGATAAAATTATAGCGGAGAAATGCTCATAAATTATTATAAAATGTTTTATAAATTTTCAGTCAATTTTTAATTATATTCGCTATAATATTCGTATGTGGATGGATAAATTAAATCTTGGAATAGTGGCAAAATGATTTATATATACATATATTTAAGTTAAAATAAAAAAGATATACTATAATGTAAAATGTTTTCTTTAAAATATATTTAACGGCTTTCTGATTTAATGTTTTACATATATAATTGAAACTAAAGTATTTTCTTTAAATTTGCTTTTTTTTAAACAAATAAATTGGTAAAAACAAATATGTTAAAAGTTATTTATTTCAGTAAAATAAAAATCCGTTTATAATTAAAAATGAGAATTTTGTGTAAACAAGAAATCAATTAGTGACGCACCCGGGTAAAAAGTAAAATCTAGTTTACTGATTGATTTTTGTTTGCATGAAAGACTTTATCATTAAATCAGAATACCGTTCCTTCTGCTAAGCTTTAACATTCTTTAACACCTAAAAAGGAATTTAATTAATGAAACTGAATCAAATTATATAATTTATATATTTTAATAATTTTAAGTAATTAAATGTAACACCTCGGAGACGTTATCTGTTGTAGAAATTGGATTATATTATTTTGTTTAATTAAAAGTCAATTGGTCCCGAGGCTAATGAAATTCCAAAAAGGTGTTAAAGTTTAGTCGAAATGTATAAATAGGGCTTATTTTAAGCGGGAAGATAGACTCCATTTTGCTGTTGAATAGCTGTTAATATCAGAAGTCAAAATTGTTTAATTTTACCATGTCTGGCTAAAGTCAGGCAAGAATTACTGCAATTCCCGTGATGGAATGCCGAGTTCAATCCATCAAATGCCGAAGCAATAACCACACCAAATAAAAGATGTCATAAGCCATTAAAAGAACTTGCCTTCATTCCAACACCATTTTAAATCATCTCACAACTGAATAAGAACACGCCATAAGCCACCAAAGCACTCACCTTCGTTCCAGCTCGAATATCTCCAGTTCTGTTATAGGAGAACTGTTTTAATATTATTTAAAATTGCAGAGCTCTGTGTGAATTTCAACAACAATCATTATTTCTTCAAAATCAGGTTAGCTAACCATATTATTGTAATTTCTTTCTAAATTATTTTCCAAATAATATTGTAAATTCTCTAAAATGAAAGTGAAGATCGAATCTAATCGCAAGAACAATATCTGCAACTACCAGGGCACCATCTAGGCATTTGAACCTAGAAAAAATTATAGAGTAGGCAGATACGCGCTGTTAAGATTCCACTTTATTTAAATATTCCGATCGTTAGCCCAAGTCACTAGCTCAGTGGAGGCGCAGAGATAAAAATCTATATCTTAATTTATATCTTAAATATAAACAAATAAAAGCCACTGCCAGAAATTAAAGCATAAAAATATTTATTTACGCACATCTAAAATCATTCTAAATTCGAGGAATAGGTTTAACATTTTTAGATTTTTATATTACTCTTTAATTGTACATTTACATAAATTTCAATGAGTTTAATATTTTATTTAGATGGTCAAGTATGAATAGACTACATAGATCTGCATTTGAAAAGAAAATATTCTTCCCTGATTTAACCTTAGGCAACAAATTTCGCAATCAACTGGCGCCAATCCATCTGATACATTCATGTATTCAATGTAGCATGATATGACAACACAAAATACTATACTGTCAGGAATTTCATCTGAACAATAAGTAGAAATACAGAAGACATTGACTCTCCACCAACAGGAATGTGACATCTGTTGGCAAGTAGAACAATAAACAAAAAACTCCATAGGAATGGACTGCGGTCTTCTGCCGACTTACAAACCCATCCATAGGCAAACAGAGGGTTGTGGCGTATATCTATAATCCTGCCCATAGCGGATCTCATACTACATCTACTATTACACAAATATATCCAATCCATTGGACCAATTCAACTACAAAATGAATAACCTAAGATAACCTTCCCTTAATATAACTTTACAAACTATATAGCCATTCATGCCCGACTTAAATTTAACATTTAAATACATTCACACAAATGCATTTTATAAAATTTGTTTTAAAATGTTGAGTACAGATCAGCTGCACAGATTCCACGGTCAAAAACATTCCAAATTAAACACAACCGATCAAAATACAAAGTCCTCGATAAACATCACTTGCATAGGGAATATACAAATCCCATTAGCATTCATCATAAGATGCTTGCAGTGATATCATTGACATATATTCTAATTGAATGAGAAAACCACCACATTATCAACCGCTAACGAATCTATGCAACATCTATACCCAACCTTAAATTCCCTCATTTAAAATTTAAACAATAAATAATTTATACAATAAGAAAAAAAAAATGAAAATGATTTTTATCAATCGGAAAACATATAAAATTAAACATTATTAATTTGATTTTAAACTTAAAAAAAGTCAGATAGAAGTTCATAAGCTTGAACAAAAGTTCTTAATTATTTTTCAATTTAGAGTTCATGTCAATTTAGCTTATGTTAGAAGAGTCCAGGTTCCTGTTTTTAATTCCCGTTACGTCTCCATTGGAAGATAATTTTCTGGAGGTAGTATTAGCTGGTTCCATTCTTGTATCACGGTCTTTTCATTTTATATATATTTTTTTAAAACAAACAAAAAAAAATGAGAGAGAACGGTAAGTGCGTCCTACCGTTTTCATCAAATCAAGTCCGAAAAAACTCCCTGGAACTCAATATTTCTCTTTTTATAGTAAATCTCCAGATTGAATGAACAAAGACGTCACTAATCCAAATTTTCATTCAGGTCCGGGCTGAGGCTTGGTCCTTTTATTGGTCAAGCTAATTTCGTTTTATTCTCTTATCTATCTTTCATCAGATCATTTTAATTATACAAGATCCCGAAGCTAGTTTGCTTTTCAAACAATTTATAAACAATCATTTCCATTTACAGATTACATTAATTAATACCTGTTTTTATTTTTAAATCTTGTAATTTTTATAAAAAAAAGTACGTTCAAATACTTATTTGTTTTTTTTTTAAAAAAATATTTTTAAAGTTTGGCCTCTGTGCGAATGTATATGTGTTTAACAATATTTTAATTTTAGCATTTAGTTTTTTACTTTTATTTGTGAACTTTTAAGTTTTTATTTTAAATAAATGTAACGACATATTTATATATCATTACATATCAGTAAACTTCCTCAAAAAACAAAAACATTAAAAAAAAAGAATTTACTTATTGTTAGTAATTACATTACACAAATTGGTTATATATGAAATTTCAAAAGGACAAATTTTTTTTTTTAAAAGACAAAACAGTAATTACAAATATAATGATAAAAAGAAAAGTTGACTGATGATTCCTTACTACCAGCTAACTTTCTGTCCCCTCCCTTCCAAGTTTTTTTTCTTCTACCTTTAACTATTACTTAGGCAAGTTGAACGATTAGATTTTAATTTAACAAGACTTTTCTTTTAAAAAAAATTTTGATTTATATTAACTAATTACGTTTTATTTATTACTTTTTATTCCTCATATTTCTTTTTACATATGCACAATTTTTCTTACTGGCAGTACCTTTAAGACAAAATTTCAAACTGTAACGCCACGTCAATGCAACAAATATATTTATACAATTTCAGAAAAAAATTTACGGGCATGATTCACTTTTAAAATTCTCTGGGCACTCGTGTTTATTAAAGATCGGAAACATCATCATCATCAATTCTCCTTCTCAGGGTCAATCTCTGATGAGGTAAGGCCCCATGTTGGGCGCCAATTATAATGATCGAAATGAAAGTGAAGATCGAATCTAATCGCAAGAACAATATCTGCAACTACCAGGGCGCCATCTAGGCATTTGACCCTAGAAAAATTTATAGAGTAGGCAGATACGCGCTGTTAAGATTCCACTTTATTTAAATATTCCGATCGTTAGCCCAAGTCACTAGCTCAGTGGAGGCACAGAGATAAAAATCTATATCTTAATTTATATCTTAAATATAAATAAATAAAAGCCACTGCCAGAAATTAAAGCATAAAAATATTTATTTACGCACATCTAAAATCATTCTAAATTCGAGGAATAGGTTTAACATTTTTTAGATTTTTATATTACTCTTTAATTGTACATTTACATAAATTTCAATGAGTTTAATATTTTATTTAGATGGTCAAGTATGAATAGACTACATAGATCTGCATTTGAAAAGAAAATATTCTTCCCTGATTTAACCTTAGGCAACAAATTTCGCAATCAACTGGCGCCAATCCATCTGATACATTCATGTATTCAATGTAGCATGATACGACAACGCAAAATCCTATACTGTCAAGAATTTCATCTGAACAATAAGTAGAAATAGAGAAGACATTGACTCTCCACCAACAGGAATGTGACATCTGTTGGCAAGTAGAACAATAAACAAAAAACTCCATAGGAATGGACTGCAGTCTTCTGCCGACTTACAAACCCATCCATAGGCAAACAGAGGGTGTGTGGTGTATATCTATAATCCTGCCCATAGTGGATCTCATACTACATCTACTATTACACAAATATATCCAATCCATTGAACCAATTCAACTACGAAATGAATAACCTAAGATTACCCTCCCTTAATATAACTTTACAAACTATATAGCCATTCATGCCCAACTTAAATTTAACATTTAAATACGTTCGCACAAATGCATTTTATAAAAGTTGTTTTAAAATGTTGAGTACAGATCAGCTGCACAGATTCCATGGTCAAAAACATTCCAAATTAAACACAACCGATCAAAATACAAAGTCCTCGATAAACGTCACTTGCATAGGGAATATACAAATCCCATTAGCATTCATCGTAAGATGCTTTCAGTGATATCATTGACATATATTCTAATCGAATGTGAAAACCACCACATTATCAACGGCTAACGAATCTATGCAACGTCTATACCCAACGTTAAATTCCCTCAATTAAAATTTAAACAAATAATTTATACAATGAGAAAAAAAAATGGAAATGCATTTTATCAATCGGAATACATATAAAATTAAATGTTATTAATTTGATTTTAAACTTAAAAAAAAGTCAGATAGAAGTTCATAAGCTTGAACGAAAGTTCTTAATTATTTTTCAATTTAGAGTTCATGTCAATTTAGCTTACGGTAGAAGAGTCCAGGTTTCTGTTTTTAATTCCCGCGACATCTCCATTGGAAGATAATGTTCTGGAGGTAGCATTAGCTGGTTCCATTCTTGTATCACAGTCTTTTCATTTTATTTTTTTTTTAAAACAAACAAAAAAAAAATGAGAGAGAACGGTAAGTGTGTCCTACCATTCTCATCAAATCAAGTCCGAAAAAACTCTCTGGAACTCAATATTTCTCTTTTTATAGTAAATCTCCAGATTGAATGAACAAAGACGTCACTAATCCAAATTTTCATTCGGGTTTGGGCTGAGGCTTGGTGCTTCCATTGGTCAAGCTAATTTCGTTTTTTTCTCTTATCTATCTTTCATCAGATCATTTTAATTATACAAGAGCCCAAAGCTAGCTTGCTTTTCAAACAATTTATAAACAATCATTTCCATTTACAGATTACATTAATTAATACCTGTTTTTATTTTTAAATCTTGTAAATTTTATAAAAAAAAGTACGTTCAAATACTTATTTGTTTTTTTTTTTAAAAAAATATTTTTAAAGTTTGGCTTCTGTGCGAATGTATATACGTTTAACAATATTTTAATTTTAGCGTTTAGTTTTTTACTTTTATTTGCGAACTTTTAAGTTTTTATTTTAAATAAATGTAACGACATATTTATATATCGTTACAATATAGTGTAAGAATGATGCAGGTGTGCTAAAACTCATTTGAAAGGTCAAGGCAAGTCAGATGGTTTTTGAAGAGGGCGATGAACACGATCTATATGTATGAATTCCCACCACATATATATGTATACAATGGCTATCGAATATTAGGTGAAGTTTTATGGATCAATTGTGAAAGTTGTCAAATCAAGGATTGTCCAAACTACTTGGTCAGCTACGTGTAGATGGATAAATCGGTGAAGGCAATAATTTGAAAAATGAAGCAAGTACAAGAGATGCTGAAAATTCCCAATTTATAAAGAATTTTTACATTTAAAGAAGATACTCCTGTTGTTCAAGATGTTTACAAAATCATTCATAAATGTAAGTTCATATGTAACTGTTTGTTTGTTGTTGTTGACATGCTGATGTTATAAATTTTGTATGGTTTTCTCTCCTTTATTTTTTTTACTTCCATATTGATTTTTTTTTTTTGAGCTGGAAGTACCAAAAAAATTTAAATGTATGCATTTCATGATGTAAAATGTATTTTTGAAATTGAAAAAATATAAATGCTTTTGTTAGAAGAGAAAAAAAGACTGGACTATGATGAAATGAGTATATAGGAATGTAAAACTTACTCTTTGACCTATTAAAGACACAACATTTAGTAACAAAGTTAATTATTAATCAAACCCATATTAACCACTTATTATTAAGTTGCATACTAAGCATTACTTATAAGTACATACAATTAATTTAATCAATTGATGGCAATTCCAGTTCTCATAACTGATAATAGTCACAAATGAACCCATTACTTCAACTATATTTACAAAACAATAATATATATATATATATATATATATATATATATATATATATATATATATATATATTGAATTTAAAAAAATAGAAAAAAACAATAATGTCATTTGTTTAGATAGTATTAATGCTCATAAATTTTTTTTTTTAATTATATGATGGCATGAAAAGTAGACGCCGATGTATACAAAGAATGACACATAGTTGATATTATTATTTTATGTGTTTTTTTTTTGTTTGGAAGAGATTATGTGGAAGTGGTAAGAATCATATTTATGGTGTTTAAAAGTGTATATTTATATATTTAAATGTGTTATATTAAGTTAAAATAAATTTGTTAATTTAAATTGATATTTACATTAAGGGTTGTATATAATTTGTTGACAATGCATCACTGAATTTACGTATCTCTTGATATGGAAACATACATGTAATAGGTACTTAATAAGTGTACTATATGAACCTTAATGTCAAGACATTGCCCACATTTGCTAGATATATACTTATAAATTATACTTAAACAGAGTAATTACTCAGATTACAACTGGGTTTGAATTCTGGGAATCTAATGGATTGACATGAAAATTGGGTGGATCCTGTATGTGTTACCAAATGAATGTGGGTTGAATGATAGTAAAGATCTATTTTGGCTGTGGATTTGCGGAATCTTTCCAATTTTCCATGGAAGGCCGGATTCTTGTTTCAGTATATACCATGAAATGAATTTAGGTAAATGGTTGAGGGTGGGTCATCTGTCCGTTACATTTTTGGCATACCAACTAGGGTTCAAAATAAGTTAATTAGGGCTTGAAATACACCACATACCTGAGAGATGTTTAGTAAATATATTGATGTGAGATGTATAGTTTAAAAAGAGAAAAGCATTTTGTGTGTTTAATTATTTTTATGTATAGAAATAAAAACAATCATGAAACATCTTAGTTTCAATTTAAAAATTATATTGATGGTGTTAAATTATAGAGTAATAATTTTTTCCATATTGGGAAAATTTGTGTTGTAGAAAATCTATAATTTTTAAGGTTGAATTGGATATTTGTTTGTTGATGTTTGGTTGTTTCTGTTGCAAGTATTGATGTTGGATAGGAAATTTTTTGTCATTGTCTTGAGGATGTGATGTATTCATGTCACTTGTGACTGATTGATCTCATTCACTGCTACAACCCAAATTGTAATGTTAGTTACTATTTATCATGAAGCAGTTAACAGTAGTCCTGCCATGATTTGTGCCTGACTGAGAAACAAGCCTATGATCAGCGGATGGTTGATGAACCTTATCAAATGAAGAATCATAAGGATTCTCAAGAAGTGAATAAAACTCAAGGGATTATTTCACAGACAAATGCAATAAACTAGTTTATGAAACTTAAAGCGTTTAAGGGCTTTTCAAATGAAGCACCCACAGAACATCTTCGAAGTTTAGAATAATATTTTTCAGTTAACAGAGGTTTGTCAGAAGCTGAACGAGTTATTATTGCATATAGTCATCTCCAGGGTGAGGCATTAATGTAGTGGGAATCACTGTATCAAACCCCATCCACAGTTGAGGAATATCAAACTTTATTGGTGCATAATTTCTGGAATCAGGATAGACAAGAAGCCATTCTATACCACATACTCCAGGAAAGATACAAGTCGATGCCTGGGGAAACATTTGTAAAGTTTTTCTGATGACAGGTTACCAAATTACACACACTGGATACTTAAACCTCACAGAATTGGAGATCATTCGAATAATTAAGAGAAACTTGTCTTTGTGTATAGAGCAATCCTTTCTATGTACTAGTGCAAAAAATATAAAGCATGTTGCTGAACTTTTGGCCAGTATAGATCTAAATATTACCAATTTATCTACACGAGGTCTGGAAAAAAGAAAGAGTGAGCCTTTAGTTAATGCTATTTTCTATTGGAAATAGAATGATAATATATATACAAATCCTCAAAAGGAGAGGATACCACCAACCAATGCATCACTGTTATGGTCTCCGAAGGGCAAGTGACCAAACAAGAGAAACATCACTGAGTTCAAAAGGCTCTACAAAACTGCGATGCCGTAAGTCTGCACCCCAGATTTAAAAAAAATCAAACTAAAGAGGTACTTGAGGCCTAGTTTTTCACCTCAAGAAACCATAAATACTCTGAGAAACAAAATACTTTTGACAAAGTGGGAGATCTCCAATATGACATATTCATGTGATGATGGAGTACCAAATTATGCTCAACAAAGTTGCCCTATGATAGAGGTGCTGTATGAAAATTTGCCAGTTAAAGTGCTATTGGACTCAAGTAGTCAAATTTCTGTCATATCTGATCAATTTTATAAAAGGATACTGAGTAAAAATGTGACAACTAAGATGTTACTTTTAAAGTCTATGCAAGTGACAATGGCCAATAGTAGGAAGGTAAAGTTGGAACAAAAACAGATCTGGGTAGAGATCAAGTTTAACCAAAATACACTCTATCATGTTTTCTTGATACTTAACAGATTAATTCATGATGTAATCTTAGGGGCAGACTTTTAGCACATGAACTCTTGTATTGTTGATTTCTCAAATAGAATTATAAAAATAAATGAAGATACCTTAGAAATAAAATTACCTACAAGGTATGGTTTTTCTAAGGTAAATTGCGTATTATCTAGTATACCAGAATCATTGGTTGACACTATTGTTAAACAAGCTAATTTTAATGCACTTTGGTTAAATGTCAATGATGAAATAAAATGGACTTACAATCCCAGAAGTCTGAAACCATGTTTTGGTTAGGAAGGAAACATAGAGAAAATTAGTGCAGGTTGGATATGAAAAGAAGTGGAAAGCAGATTTTAGAGTGCACTCATAATTGCCATTTATGTGTTGTTCGAAAGAAGACAACATGGAAACTAGTGAAAATGGAAAAGCATTTTGTGGTGAGAATATGTCCGACTGCATCATTGAGCATGTATTGGCTACTTTCAGAACTGACTGAGATATGAGGGTGTATCATATTATGTATGCATATGGACATATTCCGTGCAGTTATTCCAGGGTGCAGTACAATAATCCAATGAGACTAGTTTTCATGCTGCCTAAATAGGAGTATGGAACTGGTCAGATTCTGTTTCACTCCATCATAATACAATTATATGATAGACAGTACTATTTAAGTAGGAATTAAATAGTGAAAGTAAAGTGAATTATTGAGTATGAGTGTTAACACTTAAATAGAACACTTGTTATTGGTCTAGCAAAGTAAAACTCTGAAACTTTTAATTGGTCAAGTGACAAACTTTTTGATACAAATATTTTCATCTTTTAATGTATATTAATTTTAGTTTCATTTTCAAAAAGTATATTAATTATTTGTAATGTTAAGAAAGTAAGTGAAAGTTATTTCAAAACTATATTTTTATTTGTATTTTATAGAAATATTCAAAAGCAGAAAAATCAAAGAAAACATTATGAGTGAATTATAAGCATTATAAATGTCATTTAGATCCTCCCAGATTTCACGTTACAAATTTTTTAAGAATTTTTTAGGAAAAATCTTAATGTCTTTCTCAAAATAATTATACTTTCAGCATATTATTAAAAAAAATATTCCAAAAATGCATTATAATGCCAGAAAAATATTCTAAATCATTAATCTTTGTTTGAAAATCAAATAAACAGCTTGGAGCAATCTAACCTCTTGACAATATGTCAAAAATTGCTGCTACGGCTGGTTTCTTTTTCAATTTACAATCGTGTAAAGAATACAATTTTTTCATAAAACCTTACTACTTTTGTAAAATAACTATATTTTTATTAGAAATATTAGATTTTATGAAAATTATTTATAATATGTACGAAACATAATAAAAAAACACTCCAAAACATATGTTTTCATTTTAGTGGTGAAAAAATATTTAACAGAATCATCAGACAATGAGAATTGAAAATAGATTGGAATAGATTATCCAACCAATCAAAACTGGCCTTCTTCTTTTGTTCAACATAAAATCCTCCTAGTATTGATTTTTTACTTGTAAAATGATTCAAAAGAGGGCAGCATCTTATAGGCGTTGCTCTAAGCTTTAATACGCATATTTTTTCTTCAATGTAACTAAAAAATTGGCTGAGTTAGAGCAATCTAAAGGTGACAACCATGATATCGTGTTTCAGGCTATTAAAAAGTTAAAAGGGGTCAAATCTTGTAAGGACATAAAATTGTAATTTAGAAAACCTACTGACAAGAAGAAAGAGATAGATAATTACAGATAATATTTTATTATATAAAAAGGAAAATAACCTTTATGGTGACGAGACATTGAATGTAAATATTTTTTTTTATTCTAGTAAATGTCAAAAGTTTAAAAGGATTAAACATTTACCTTTTTTGGATTGGGGGAATTGTAAGGATCATTATAAGGTTCATTCCTATCCTTACCAGTAAATGTATTTGAACATAAATATATACATGGATGTGTTGATTTATAAAAGCTAATACATCTATTGAACAGTGTAAATTGATGATATAAAATGGTATGAATAAAATTATATTTTAGTTAAATGAACTGGAAATGCTTGAAACAAAATCACAATTCTGTTACTAAATTTCATTTTATTAATATTTTAAAATAATCTTTGACAAAATGATATTGTTCAAACAGTTGAGAAAGTTTTGTAAAGAAAGAAAAACGCCAATTTTATAATTTAGTATTGTAATGCAAAGGGGAGAAAACCTGATAGAATGTATGCAATAACCATGACAACAATCAACACTTATTTTTTTTGTTTTCTAATGGCTGGAAAAATTAAAAACATGTATAGAAAAAGTTATACATAAGATCTTCTTTTATTTATTTATTAATGACAGCATGTCAGATAATTTGAAAACTATATTTTGGTAAAAACGTTTCTTAGCATTTTAAAGAAAGAATAATTGGACACACAAGGATGCATAAAACTGTAAGTTGTTTAATTTGATATATACATGTAGAAAAAAAAGTAAAACTGAAATTGAGGAATATTACTATGCTTCCATTGGAATTGAACTTTTACATAAACTATGAAAATTAAATAAATAAATAAATTATAATCAGTTGAATGAAACATAATATGCACTAAGATTTTTTTTATTTTGTTTTATTTATAAGTCTATTGAACTATTCATTATAAGACATGTGAAAAGATATTTATTCACGTAATCAAGCATTTGATAACTTTAGGACTGTTGAAAATTTAGACTTAATAAAGTTTATTATCCAAAGATTGACTTTAATCGTGTTTTGTTTATCATATAGCTATAACGTACTCATTGCTGATATATATATATATATATATATATATACTAGTGTAAGAATGATGCAGGTGTGCTAAAAGTCATTGTGAACGGTCAAGGCAACTCAGATGGTTTTTGAAAAGGGCGATGAACACGATCTATAAATGTGAATTCCCACCATCTTATATATGTATACAAGGGCTACCAAATAATAGGTGAAATTTTATGGATCAATTGTGAAAGTTGTCAAATCAAGGATTGTCCAAACTATTTGGTCAGCTTGTGGGACATGGATAAATCATTGAAGGCAATAATTTGAAAAAATGAAGCAAGTATAAGAGATGCTGAATATTTCCAATTTATAATGAATTTTTCCATTTAAAGAAGATACTCATGTTGATCAAGATGTTTACAGAATCATTCATAAATGTATGTTGATATGTAACTGTTTGTTTGTTGTGGTTGACATACTGATGTTATAAATTTTGTAAGGTTTTTTCTCCTTTATTTTTTTTACTTCCATATTGATTTTTTTTTTGAGCTGGAAGTACCGAAAGAATTTAAATGTATGCATTTCATGATGTAAAATATATTTTTGAAATTAAAAAAAATATAAATGGTTTTGTTAGAAGAGAAAGAAGGACTGGAGTATGATGAAATGCGTATATAGGAAGGTAAGACGTACTCTTTGACCCATTAAAGACGTAACATTTAGTAACAAAGTTAATTATTAATCAAACCCATATTAAACACTTATTAACAAGTTGCATACTAACCATTACTTATAAGTACATATAATTAATTTAATCAATTGATGGCAATTCCAGTTCTCATAACTGATAATAGTCACAAACGAACCCATTAATTCAACTATATTTACAAAACAATAATTTGTATATCATTATGATAATATCATATTTATTGATTTATTTTGAATTTAAAAAAAAAAATAGAAAAAACAAATAATGTCATTTGTTTAGATAATATTAATGATCGTAAATTATTTTTTTATTATATGATGGCATGAAAGGTAGATGCTGATGTATAGTTAGAATGACACATAGTTGATGATATTATTATTTTATATATTTATTTATTTTTTGTTTTTGTTTGGATGAGATTATGTGGAAGTGGTAATAATCATATTTATGGTGTTTAAAAGTGTATAATTATTTATTTAAATGTGTTAAATTAAGTTAAAATAAATTTGTTAATTTAAATTGATCTTACATTAAGGGTTGTATGTAATTTGTTGACAATACATCATAGAATTTTCGTATCTCTTGATATGGAAACATACTTGTAATAGGTACTTAATACGTGTACTATATAAACCATAATGTCAATTCATTGCCCACATTGGATAGATATATACTAATAAATTATACTTGAACAGAGTAACTACTCAGATTACGACTGAGTTTGAACTCTGGCAATCTAATGGATTGACATGAAAATTGGGTGGATCCTGTATATGATATCAAATAAATGCAGGTTAAATGGTAGTAAAGATCTATTTTGGCTGTAGTGTTGCAGGATATTTCCAATTTTCCATGGATGACAGGATTCTTGTTTCAGTATATACCGTGAAATGAATTTAGGTAAATGGTTGAGGATGGGTCGTCTGTCCAACAATATATATAAATATAAATTGTGGTACAATAAAAAATAGACCAATCATAACTTAGTGTGAATATCATTAATATTATTACATCTACCTTCATTTTTGGTAACTACCAGAATATTCAATACTGTTTTAATTCACTATAAAAATATGCTTAAGGAATTGACTACAATTTTTAATTTATAGGCAAGTTTTGGTGGTCGAGAGGTCAGTGACAGCCGCGTTACATGCAGTTGTCTCAGGTTCATGGATTCACTTCCCAGTTGATGCTATGACACATGAGGAAAAAAAATTATTCATTTACAAGATTTATTAATTTAATCTTTCCAATTACTATTCAATAATAATAATACAATAGCAAGCATGTTTATACCCCCAAATTAATAATAATACTGTCAAATTATCATTTTATCACTATTGAAAATTGACAATGTATAGGAAATCTTTTCTATACTCAAGCATAGTTTCTAGTGTATCTGGAACAGTCTCTATTTAAAATCATTTATTAAGCTATTAACACCAGATCTATCTTTAAAATTTAAAATTTTGGATTATATTATACAGTGGCTTAAATTAACCGAAAATACTTCTGTGGATTTAAGAATTGTTTACAATAAGTTGTAAAATGTTAAATTTATTATTTCAATATATATATATATGTCCACAGATGGCATTCTACCAAAAACACCGGTCAAGCATATGTTTTGTTTACATAAACGTCAGAGTAGCATTCACTATCTCTAACTATAATTCCACTTTCAGATCATGATTTCAAGCTATTTGCTATCATCAGTGAAAGACAGGAATAAAGAAACTAGATCTAAATACAAACTCTGAGCGTTTATGAAACAATTTCTATTCAGCTTGCAAGCGTGAATTTTTTAGACATGTAATGTCTTCAAACTCAGCATAGCAAACCAGATAGCTATATGGGTCTGATCTCAGTTCAGCATCACCACATAGTAGAAGCCTCTGCAATCTATATCATTGCAAGAAAGACCTCAAAGGTACATTTATGATAAACAAAAATGCAAGTTAAAAAACTTGCTAATGCTTGTATTTATGTCCACAGATGGCATTCTACCAAAAACACTGGTCAAGCGTATGTTTTGTTTACATAAACGTCAGAGTAACATTCACTATCTCTAACTATAATTCCACTTTCAGATCATGATTTCAAGCTATTTGCTATCATCAGTGAAAGACAGGAATAAAGAAACTAGATCTAAATACAAACTCTGAGCGTTTATGAAACAATTTCTATTCAGCTTGCAAGCATGAATTTTTTAGACACGTAATGTCTTCAAACTCAGCATAGCAAACCAGATAGCTATATGGGTCTGATCTCAGTTCAGCATCACCACATAGTAGAAGCCTCTGCAATCTATATCATTGCAAGAAAGACCTCAAAGGTACATTTATGATAAACAAAAATGCAAGTTAAAAAACTTGCTAACGCTTGGATTTATGTCCACAGATGGCGTTCTACCAAAAACACCGGTCAAGTGTATGTTTTGTTTACATAAACGTCAGAGTAGCATTCACTATCTCTAACTATAATTCCACTTTCAGATCATGATTTCAAGCTATTTGCTATCATCAGTGAAAGACAGGAATAAAGAAACTAGATCGAAATACAAACTCTGAGCATTTATGAAACAATTTCTATTCAGCTTGCAAGCGTGAATTTTTTAGACACGTAATGTCTTCAAACTCAGCATAGCAAACCAGATAGCTATATGGGTCTGATTTCAGTTCAGCATCACCACATAGTAGAAGCCTCTGCAATCTATATCATTGCAAGAAAGACCTCAAAGGTACATTTATGATAAACAAAAATGCAAGTTAAAAAACTTGCTAACGCTTGTATTTATGTCCACAGATGGCGTTCTACCAAAAACACCGGTCAAGCATATGTTTTGTTTACATAAACGTCAGAGTAGCATTCACTATCTCTAACTATAATTCCACCATCAGATCATGATTTCAAGCTATTTGCTATCATCAGTGAAAGACAGGAATAAAAAAACTAGAACGCCATCTGTGGACATAAATACAAGCGTTAGCAAGTTTTTTAACTTGCATTTTTGTTTATCATAAATGTACCTTTGAGGTCTTTCTTGCAATGATATAGATTGCAGAGGCTTCTACTATGTGGTGATGCTGAACTGAGATCAGACCCATATAGCTATCTGGTTTGCTATGCTGAGTTTGAAGACATTACGTGTCTAAAAAATTCACGCTTGCAAGCTGAATAGAAATTGTTTCATAAACGCTCAGAGTTTGTATTTAGATCTAGTTTCTTTATTCCTGTCTTTCACTGATGATAGCAAATAGCTTGAAATCATGATCTGAAAGTGGAATTATAGTTAGAGATAGTGAATGCTACTCTGACGTTTATGTAAACAAAACATACGCTTGACCGGTGTTTTTGGTAGAACGTCATCTGTGGACATAAATACAAGCGTTAGCAAGTTTTTTAACTTGCATTTTTGTTTATCATAAATGTACCTTTGAGGTCTTTCTTGCAATGATATAGATTGCAGAGGCTTCTACTATGTGGTGATGCTGAACTGAGATCAGACCCATATAGCTATCTGGTTTGCTATGCTGAGTTTGAAGACATTACGTGTCTAAAAAATTCACGCTTGCAAGCTGAATAGAAATTGTTTCATAAACGCTCAGAGTTTGTATTTAGATCTAGTTTCTTTATTCCTGTCTTTCACTGATGATAGCAAATAGCTTGAAATCATGATCTGAAAGTGGAATTATAGTTAGAGATAGTGAATGCTACTCTGACGTTTATGTAAACAAAACATATGCTTGACCGGTGTTTTTGGTAGAACGCCATCTGTGGACATAAATACAAGTGTTAGCAAGTTTTTTAACTTGCATTTTTGTTTATCATATATATATATAGTAACAAGAAGAGATCGAAAATGCAATGTATGGGTAAGAGAACAAATGGGTGTTACTGACCTCATTGAAAAAATTAAAAGATTGAAGTGGAGTTGGGCTGGACATATTGCTAGAAGAGATGATAATAGATGGACAATTGAAATTTTAAACTGGATTCCAAGAGATTGTAAAAGACCCAGAAAGAGACCACATGTTAGATGGATGGATGAAATAAGAAAGTGTGCAGGGGTGATGTGCAGAAGAGAAGCTGAAGATTGGAGAAGATGGATTAAACTTGGAGAGACCTTCATCCTGCAGTGGATTGATAATGGTTGATAATGATATATATATATATATATTGTAGCCCTTGGATGAAGCCATGATATATATATATATATTGTAGCCCTTGGATGAAGCCAAGGCTCCATTTTTTTTAAGTTAAATATGCAAAGAAGGTTCCATCCAAATTTTCCTCATAATATATTTATTTTTTTCTATGTAATAAGAAAATTTTAGCCAAGACCGAGTTTGAACCCATATTTATAAGGGATTGCGTATGTTGAACTAGTAAGCAATCTAAAATATATTGTTAATGTGTTTCTAACCAGAGGATTATTTTATTTTAATTTATGGGTTAAATTGATATTAAGAAAATATTAGAAAAAGCAAGATTTACACACTTGTTGATAGGGAGATGTGTGAATGTTGAAAAACTATATTAGATAGTGATGATGAGTGGTCATTATGTTATGCTAAGTTGGAAATAAATAATTCATGAAAGTAAATAAATAATAATAATAATAATATAGTTATACTAATTAAAGATTATAATTATAGATTAAGACAGTAAATTGGTCAATTAAAAAATTATATACCTCCGATGTGTGTGTATATAATTTAATTGTAGATCTTAATGGTACAATTTACAATTAATAATCATTTCTTACATGTTGTAAAGCAATTTTAAATAAATTAAAATTATTTTAATAAGTTAATAGTAGCAGCCAAATTTAATGAAAGTCTGAGTTTGAAACAGCTGTAATATATTTTGCTTCACTATTAAAGCAAAAGAGTAAGGTTACTTCTAGTATTGGTTCAAGTGTTATATTACACAGTTAATTATCATTCCTTAAAAAACACAGATCTGACTAAGGAATTTAAGTGGACCATTAATTTATACCATTAATGATGAATGGTCGGTCTGGTCTGTCAGAAAGCCAAAAATTAATTGGCAATTATAGCTGTTAAATTGTAGGGTTAATTTTGTCTTTTTGAAATGGAATTTGTGCCTGATTTTCTGAGTGGACAAAAGGTTAAATTTAATTGAGAAGAGAGAACATGTCAATTAAATATAAAGAAAATAAACACAGGTGGATGTCTCTATAAAAGCTGTGTTAAAGAAAGAAAAAAGAAAAAAAAGTTTCTTTTTATTTTAAACTGGCTTGTATTTTTAAGACTTATCTGTAACAGTTTTCCTTCATTGATCCAAAGAAAACTGTGTTATAAAATTTGAAATCATTTTTATTGAACTTTTGTCTCTTCAGAATAATTTGGCTAATTATAACAATGTATAGTGAATAAATTTTAAGTGGGAACTTGGAACCTGCATTAGTCAGATATTCAGCAGATGGTAATAAAAATTTAAACCACAGAAGTTAAAATTTGAGTTTAATATCGTTTATATAGATGCCATTAGCAAAATTTAAAACTCAAAAGTTTGATGCATATGTAAGTCAATTTAAATCTACAAAATAAAATTAAAATTGGAAAAAGACAATCAAAAACAGACTGATATTGTGAAAAAGTTAAATGAAGCCTGTTTAACTGAAACCTGCAGAAAATTACAAAGTTTAAAGGTAATCTTCCTAGAGTTAAAAATGAGGAACGCATTCAGCAAAATAAAAACTGTATATATGAGAGAAAAGGAACTGAACTTTATCAAAAGAACTTTTTACAACAAGGACCTATATGCTCTCATAAACCAATCAAGGAAAAAAAAGGAGAAATCAGGAACCTGGAAGAACACCTACTAAAAGACTTATATAAGTATAATTTTATTATTATTATTATTATTATTATTATTATTATTATTATTATTATTATTATTATTATTATTATTATTATTATTATTATTATTATTATTATTATTATTATTATTATTATTATTATTATTATTATTATTATTATTATTATTATTATTATTCGCTCTTTATGTGTGTAGGACATTATATATATATAAACAAATTTCTTACTTTGTAGTGTATCACATATATCATCTATTTTAAAATTAATTCATGTTATCATTGCTATTATGATTGCTTTGGGGGTAGAAATTGATATCAGATGAATTTATATATGTTTATTTAAATGCTTTTGCTATTATGGCAATTTTGGAAGTGGAACTGATATGCTTTATTTAAAATGCTTTACAAACAATTTTTTCTCAATTTAAAAAAAAACAATTAAGAGATATTATTATTAGCATCAGAAATAATTATCAAATGCTTAGACTTATAAATGAATTGCTTGTCTATTGAGTATCATCATCATTTTTATTTTTATTGTTTTATAAAAGTGCATGGAAATTCTTTTGAGAATTTTGTGCGCATTTCTTATTGCCTATTATTATTGTTATCATAGATTTAAGGCCAGAAACAAGCTGATTTATGGTTGGAAAATTTATGGGCTCATATTCCAGTACACTTCTTTGCAAGAATATTAAGATTGTGAAAGTTTTACTTGTATAATTTGATGTTTTGACCTGTATGCGTGTGGATAGACAAAGATCTCCACAAACTGAGTGAAGTTTAACTCACTAAGATATATGTTATATTCTTAAAGTATTTGAACCCAGTGGAAGAGTTTTCCCATTTGAGTATTCTCTACACCGTAAGAAGGTTTCTTATTTTGATGGCAAGAGGTATTTGGTATACCTATGTTTTTCTATGACTAGCGATAAAAATCCTAGCATATCTCAAGCTTAGTGAAAAGGTTCTCTCTTAATCGGGTCACTGCCTGCCTCATATTAATATTTGATATTCCTTACGTGTGTGTGAGAGGATAGCCATGATAAACATTATTATAAGTATTGGATACCAGGTAGCAAACTCAATTTAATGTCTGAATGAATGCAGATAATGTATGTGCGATTGGTGCATTTGAATATTATTTTTGTAGATTTGATTTAGCATACGAGACAAAAATAATTAAGTTAATAACTGTTAAGGGTTAAATAAAACTTCGAATGATTGGGCATAAGCAATGCGTATATAAATTTATTTAATAAATATTTTCATGGCCAGCTGCGAACTTCGCTGGAAACGTAATATTGTTAAAATATTATTGTTATAAGAACATGAACATAGAGAGTGCACTATGATGATGTTTGATCTTAATTCCAATTTATTTGCAATGACTTAGTCTTGCGATTATTCAAATATCTCTGTTGTAAAGATTAGGGTAAAATAATATTTAATCAGGATGATAGGATAAGATCAAGAAATTTGTGAGGGAATATCAACTTTAAATTTATTAAATAAAATTATTAAATTTAATTAGGGTAGAAATCGATTATGTATTTTCTAAAATATATTAGTAATAAAAAGAGAAAGAATTGTAAATGGGAAGAAACTGGTATTTGCTATATTTAAGATAAAAAGAAAGTGTAGATATAATGTAATGTATATGTTTTTGTATTGATATTGAATTATAGTTTGTCAAATAAAATTTGTTATTTGTTTTAAATAAAATTTGTGTGTGTCTCCATGTTTTTGTGAGTTATTATTATCTAGATATTTGTCAATATATTATTATGAATATTTGAATTATCAAATACATAACTGATATTTAGTAAAGCTATTTAAAAGGTTAATTTTAAATGTGTAAAATTACCAAATAATTTAATATTGCTGAAGTGTAAATCGCAATAGAGATAGTATCGAGTGATGGCGAATGCAAAGGGTGGGCATAAAATCCTTTCTCCATCCATTGTATTCAAACCTCTCTAGATGCATTTTAGTTTTATATAATTTTGTTATAATGGCGACTATGTTTTATGATGTGTTTATAATGATTTAATAAGCTTAAAATATTCGGAGGTTTAATGTCAATTGATTTTAAACTGCATTAAAGACAACCGAGATTACCTTGGAGACGATCATGAGAGGAGTGTTTATCACCAATAATCTATTGCAGCTTATTCGATTTCCACACCTAATTATTCAAAAAACTCTGAGAAGAGATGATAATGAGAGGAAATGAGCTAGTAAAGGAAAATAAAAGAGTAAATTTTAATAGTTATATAAATAATAGTGTAATAGACGTATGGATGTGAAATTGATGGAGGAGTGGATCAGGAAAGTGGAGATGAATATAGAACTTTTAAAATTAGAATAAAAGTTAATTGTAGCTTTAAACAAAGTGAATGGGGAATGTGCTGAGAATAACCTAGAATTCTTATAGATGATAATATTGTCAATTTTAATGTGTTCTCTAAATCGATTGTGTATTAACCCATTCATGAAATATTATTACTAAGAGTATTGAATTGAGATTTAATGTGTATATTGTATTAGAGTTGCAATTTGGTGCCCTGGAAATTAAGCTTATAGATGTTCTGTATCATCATCATCATCTCGGTAGGCCTCAGAAATAGTGTCAGCTGGGAATCATGAAGTATCCATCGATCCATTCTTAAAATGTTGTAATGGGCATGCAATTTATCTGCAAGTGTGTAAATGCCATATAGTTTGAATATAGTATAATTAATCCATAACGTGGATGTACAATCATTTGAATAAAATTTTCATTGGTTATAATAAAGTTATAATTGGCTTAAACTCTCCAATAATATATATGATATTGGTAAGCTCTCCCAATCGTTTTAATGCTATTTAAAATCCAATGTGGATGATCGATCGAGAGATTGCAAAATGTGTTTAATGTTAATTTAATAAGTTTTTATAAAGTAACAAAATAGAGATTAACTTTTCATTTGTTTAAATTGATTTTATGTAGTTACAATTGGCCTGTAACGCAGTCACACGAAGGAGGTTATATTTAATTTATACGTATAAAATATATTAGTCTATGCATTATATTTGAGAAATTATTAAATTAAATCTATACTTAGATATTATTTGATCTATACTTAGAAATTATTTGATCTATACTTAGTATACCAGAATATATATAATTGATGCATTACATATTTAATTGATACTTAAGAAATGCATCTGTCATTAATTTATAATACACTTTAAATTATGTATTTAAGAAATGGTCATCATCTTTAAAAACCAAGATTTAGATTGGTGTATATTTAGTTAGAATAATACACTTAAATATATTTGGTTAGAAATGATCCAAATTGCAAATATTAATTTATCCGTTTAGTGAAAAAAAATTTTGAATTTTTTTCATTAGCTAGAATATATATATATATATATATATATATAATGAAGCAGATGATCTGATGCTCAGATCCTGCTTCACAGCCAATCCAATCTCCTAACATCTAACTATGTTCAAACCCATCCTCACGCACGTATATATATATATATATAT
The DNA here is from genome assembly GCA_028023455.1 of Epiperipatus broadwayi. Classification (NCBI taxonomy): domain Eukaryota; kingdom Metazoa; phylum Onychophora; class Udeonychophora; order Euonychophora; family Peripatidae; genus Epiperipatus; species Epiperipatus broadwayi. Next base: position 3,242,552 of record JAQFVV010006287.1, on the reverse strand, counting down.
TTCCTTTGCTTAGTATTTTAACACAAATAATGTAAATACTTATGTTTCTTAATATAAAACTATTTTTGTTCAATATTATTCCCATGTGTATACGTGCGTAAATAATAAATCTATATATATTCAATTTAGAAGATTGCTAATGAATTATTAAAATAATGTTATATATAAATTGTATTTAAAATCATATATAAAACTTATTATTTTGCATATATAATTTAGCAGTCAGAAATGATGCAATTCTTTTAAAAAGACTCTCAAAAACAATAACCTGAAAATGCCCCTTAGTTAAAAGTAAAAAATTACAATTTCGTAATCATAAAATAAACCCATTAGTGGAAGTTTTGGCCATGCCAGCTTGTTTTAAAGTCATAAGATTCATTTTAAAACAATTGTTCGAGAAACTGATAACAGTATTGCATTGTTTCAAAAGTCTTACCAGATAAGAAAGTATCCGGTCATCCAATTTGAACTGTACGTTAAGTGCTTAAACTGCCTCAGGTACAGCAGTAGTTGCTATGTGACAGCACCAGAATAAAAGTATAAATACTGCTGGCTTTGAATCCAAAAAGGGGAGAGAGAACTAAAATTATGATGATGCCAAACCAAATCCACATCAATTTTAAAATTAAATCATTGTGCTGCGAGTAGGGGAAATTTCACTGTCCCCTACAATACAATATGGTTTTCTTGTCATGAAGCTCTGGATCCCATACTAATAAACTCTAAATGACAGCTGATAAAATGCAATGCTACCTATCATGTCATATTTTTTAAAACCCTAGATCTAGTGAACTAATTGCGGTGAACATTATGCTTATCAAGAACTGCTATTCCAGATCTAAAGGTAAAAGAACTTTAGCCACTCTTGATTATCTAATTCTACCTTCTTTATAATCCTGACACTCTGTTCTGCTACTATAGTTAAATGTTTTCATATTATGTAACTTTCTATAATTCTATATAACTGATTCTCCTTTAGCCTCTTTAATATGTTTTCTTTCTTTATTTTCTTGCAGTAAATAATATCTAATTTTATATATTTATGTATTCTTTAAAATGCCAATAATAATAATTTCCAAAATTGCTAACACATATTTTATTTCTATTTTTCCTACCTCTACATATGGAGTAATTAAGCATGTAAACTAATTAAAAACAATTCTTACTCAACTTGTACAGTTCACAATTTTAAAGAATAAAGTAATTATATTATAATGTTTGCTATAGAAAACAGATCTACTTCTGTCTTTCATAAAATGTTTATTTTTAAGTCTAATTAATAATGAGATATTTTAACTTTCATGTATCTCATATATATAAAAAAATCTATATGTTGTCCCAACTATTACCACCACCCCAGTTATTTATGTATCAATTTTATTTACTTCCATAAAAAGTATTTTACTAACCAAGATTGACATTTATGAAATGTGTGGGGAGTTACGAATAACTTAAAGTAAAAAGGGAGGGGGCTCTTTATATCTTAAATTTATATATTTTGTTATATCTATCATCCATGCCTGTTTAGTAATTAATTCATACTATTATGCAGGGTATTTCATAATTTATGGGTATTAAATAATTAAGATAGTCTATAAAGCTATTCATGTTTCATTATTCTCAAGCGTTGCACGCATAAAGGCCACTTCATTTTATATATTCATGCCTCTCTCTTACATGGAGGCTAAGTTGAGCCCCATCATCATTCTCAATGTTCTTGAACCAGACTGTAAAACCACCCTGGGGACATATTTAATTGTATGTGCATGCTTTATATGGGATTGCTCTGGAAAATCCAGCCCAATAAATGCATTGCCTACCACCCTTTATTCCAAAACCGATACTGCCAACGTTTGCAAAGAAAATCGGTAATTCTCATTCGATAAACTTCATGAAGCACACTCTAGGATCCATAATTGGACCACCCCATCTTGCCACCATGCATGTACAACCTTTCATTATAGTTCCAGTAAACCCATGAATAGCCATAAGCCATAGTAGTGTGACTTTGCTAAAACAGACATCTATGCCCATTATTTAATATTCGCATCATTATGACGAACTTGTTAGTAATATAAATATCCATTAGCATCCCACACATCTGCCACTTTATAAATCAAATTAATTATTATATTCTATAAAAATATCATATTCCTTTGTCACACTATCCTATGTAAAGTTGGTTAAATGCTGTTTTTTTTTATCTGGGGGTGGAATAGTATCTTAATTATATTTTCCCATAGCACTTCTTATGTAAGGTGACAAATAATCAGAAACATTTATTTGTTATTAATATAATAAATCTTAAATTTATATATATATCAACTCTCGAATTATTGCTTTCTTTTATTTAAATTAGTATTAATTTATAAGTTGTGCTCATAATGACTAGATGATCTCTGCTAAAATACATAATTAATATGCAAGGTTATTAGTCTTAATTGCTCATATAGTATAGTTCGTTTTTAAGTTAGTCTATCAATAAAGTTAGCTTAGAGTCTTTTTGTATCTCCAATGAGCAATGCCAATGGTGAGAAGTAAAATTAGATTGATATCATCTGGATTGTTGCTCATAATGTTATAGATCTGGGGAATAGGCAAATAGGGCAGAATTCATGAGTATTCCTGACTTATGTATCTTGTGCATGATTGGATTTGAGGTACTTTTGCCTTGATGCTAGATCTTGTTTTGTGAACATACAAATATGACCGGTATAATATATATATATCGAATTTTGCCTGTTTTAATAACAGTATTAAGGAAGCATAATAAGGTTATCATATGATGTTTATTGGCTTAAAACCAAAGAATAAAAAACACTAAAATGCATAGGCACTGAACTGAGTTCAGATCTATATGACTATATAGGGTAATGAGCTTGGATTGAAAATATTAAGGCATTTTCAATTTAAGACTCAGAGTTTTGTACTTACCTAGAGATAAAAGAAGCTACTGGAGGTTTGCATTAGATCCTAAGATCTAAGTGCAGTGCTCTCATATCCAAGGCTCCTCACTGAAGAAGGCCACAAGCCATAAAGTAATCTGGGTATATTGGATGAAAAGACAAAAGATGTGAAATTTATGCACAAGCTTTCTGGCATCTATTGACTACTCTAGCTTGCTGTGAATGACAATACTTATAGTGAGTTTTGCCTGTTTTTATAACAGTAATAAGCAAGAATAAGAAATGGTGATTATGTGATGTTTATTAGCTTAAAATCAATCCTGCCTAATAGGATAGTGGTGACTATGGTTATTAAATAACCAAAGACACTAAAATATATAGATGCTGAACTGAGTTCAGACCTATATAAATAAATAGGCTAATGAGCTTGGATTGAAAATATTAAGGTGTTTCCACTTTAAGACTCATAGTTTTGAAATTAAGTAGAGATAAAAGGTAACTGTTGGAGGTTTGCATTAGATCCTAAGATCTAGATGTAGTGCTTTCATAACCAAACTTCCTCACTGATGAAGGCCCTGAGCCATAAATTAATCTGCGGATATTGGATGAGTAGACACTAGATGGGAAATTTATGTTGATTGTTTTAAACCAATTCTGCCTAATAGGATAGTGGTGGCTATGGTTATTAACCAGAGGCACTAAAATGTATAGGTACTGAACTAAGTTTAGACCTAAATGACTAGATAGGCTAATGATCTTGGATTGAAAATATTAAGGTGTTTTCAATTTAAGTCTCATAATTTTGAAGTTAAGTAGAAATAAATGGTGGCTGCTAGAGGGTTGCATTAAATCGTAAGATCTAGGTGCAGTGGCTATGGTTATTAACCAAAGGCACTAAAATGTATAGGTACTGAACTAAGTTTAGACCTAAATTATTAGATAGGCTAATGATCTTGGATTGAAAATATTAAGGTGTTTTCAATTTAAGACTCATAATTTTGAAGTTAAGTAGAGATAAATGGTGGCTGCAAGAGGGTTGCATTACATCATAAGATCTAGGTGCAGTGATCTCATATTGAAGGCTCCTCACTGATGAAGGCCACAAGCAAAAACTAGTCTGGGAATATTGTATGAGTTGGCATTAGATGGGGTCTTTATGCACAAGCCTTTTGGCATCCATTGATTACTTTAGCTTGATGTGAGTTGAAACAATTATATCAGTTTCACCTATTATATTCTATAATAGTGTATTTCGTTTCACTCAGATTGTGTGTGTTTCTTTAATTTAAAACTTTGAGTGTGCTTATAATATTGCAGAGTAAGTGCATGTATTAATTAGACTATAAAAATACATTTTTAAATATATATATATATATGCATATTCATTTATGTTTGTTAAAACTGAAGTAAAGATAATGGTGTGTAGTTAAAATTTATATATATATATATATATATATATATATATATAAATATTTAACTACACACCATTATATTTATAAATTTAAACATATTATGTTATATATATATATATATATATATAACATAATAACATGTTTAAATTTATAAAATTACTTATTTAAATTCTCATTATTCATTTTAAATAATTTTCAAGTTAAATAATTTTCAGTTCTATAGCTTATTAAAATTAGACAAGCTGGTAATTTGTTTATGAGTTTTAACACTTTGTTTAAAAATAAATCTTTAGCTAAAACTTGATCCATTTAAAATTATAACTAAGACCAATTATAAAATTCAGTCAGGCATAAATTCGATAAGTTGCTAAACTATAACTATGATGCAAATCGAAAACTCTTGGGAATATATCCTTTTGTCTCTGGATATAGCTGTGATGTAAATTGGAATAATAGAGACTTTATGTCCAGATTTAACTATATCAAATATTTTACTAAGTGGCTATTTAGTTAAAGGCAAGTGGTAACTAGTAATAATGTGATGTGGCAAAAGTAAAAAGGGAGGAACCCACTATCAAAAATAAGATATAAAAAGGGCCTATAATGGCCATCAATTCTCTTGGTTGTTGCTGTTTGAAGTGCTTCTTGCTGGTTCCTGTCAAAAGTTGCTGTCAAAATTTTTGTTATTGTTGCTGAAAAATATTCTGAAGATCAGTGCTGAAAAAATATATAAGAAAACTGTTTCTGCCATACTTTATAGCAATCTGAATCCTATAAAGCCATCATCCAAGCTGTTCAAATGATGACCATTGGATAGAGACAAGAGACAGCCATCTGCTTTCTCAGACCAATGCTACCTAAAAGAATACATCAACCTCATCCATGCCCAGCCCATGATGGAGAAAGAAGCTACACCTGAAATGCCAGAGAGTTGATTGAATGAAGTGATGGAGGAATGCTGCCACAGAAGTATATTTCTCAGCTGCATCCAGACTCAAACCTAGAGAAGCCACTACCAATGTAACAGGGAGAAGACACACACGAAGGATGCCTTAAAAGACTCACTATCAAGATTACCGGTAAATCATTCTTCAGAAGACATAATTACATAACTAAACTCATTCTAAATGAAAAGCTAGCTAACTAAAAAATCTCATAATTAATTATATCATTTAAATGTTACCCTAAACTGTTTATATTAAATTTTTTAAAGCTTAGAGCACTCTCAAAATTATTGCTTGATCGTTAATATTTTAAGTAAGTATAAATACTTAGTTTCTATAAAACCATTCAAACAAAGTTTCATTTCTAAATTATAATTTTATTGATAATTTTATGCAATTTATTCTTATGCCATCTATTTTTAGTTTTATGTTCATGTTTATTAATTTATGCTATGTTCATCAGATTGGAGTTTTGTGTGTTTAATAAATTATCGGAGAGGGGGGCAAGTAATCACTTTTCCGTTTTGTCAGATTATTGTAATATAAAGAATATAGTCAAAACTCTCTTCTGAAATAAAACTATTATTTACATAGAGTGAATCAGTTATTTATAATGCCAAAAATAAGTTACTTAAAACACATCTTTTGCTAAAGTTATTTAAAATGAAAATAGTTTGCTAAAGTTATTTGAAATGTATATTTTGCATATGTTATTTGAAACACAGATTTTGCTAATGTTATTTAAATGTATATTTGTGTAATTTATTCAAAATGTGTATTTTGTCAGGTATTTAATAGTATATTTTATGCAAACTTTTTAAAATGTAGGTTTTGCATAAGTTATTTAAAATGTTATTAGTAAAGCCTATTTTTACAAGTTATTTAAGATTAAAATTTGAGTAATTTATTTAAGAATCAATATTTTGTGTGAGCTATTTAATAATCCATATTTGACTTACATTATTTTAAAATCAGTTCGTTTGATATTAGATGGAAATTGTACTACATACAATTAATATCCAAGTTTTAGTAAATCTTTAAATTTGCTATAACTCCATTTAATTAAAGATTAAGAAGCTATGCAGAGACACCTAAATCAGATTGTAATTAATCACCTTTATCATGCGAGTTAATATTCTCTATATGAACTGACCAGTGGTAGTAGTACTGAAAGAAGCTTATATTTTGGTGTAATAAATTTATAAAATATTTATTTAGCAATGTGACTGTGTTGCTAGTTTTCATAAATATGCATATCTTCTTGCTATATCTATAATGACCTACATCAGGATTATTTTCACATCAAGTCATGCCTCGAAAGTTTAGTCAACTGTGGCATTTATTTGTATTCAATGGAACCAAATCATTCCAAAGGGTTCATAAGCCACTCTTCTGCTCACTTTAATAAAAAGGCCTTTTTAGTTATAGCAAGCAGACTGGTTTGGGGAACCATTTACAAGTTAATAAATCTCAATTAAGAATACATTTGAGGCACATTTATTCTGATACTCTAGTTTATAATGCACCAGAATCTGATGTTTGACTGCTACACCTGAGTTCAGCTTCTCTAAAAAGTAACTTCGGCTTTGATTTGATTCAGAATATGACTTAATGTGTTTATCTTTGTAGCAATTATATAATATGCAAATATCTGTATAGTTAAGTTTAAATTAAGTAATAATACTATAATCCCTATAAGTTACCAATAAATCGATCACTCCACCTATTACTGATTCCCACTATATAGAACATAGTGTGTGTGTTAGGACATGGGAAATGTCATAAGCCTATTAAAAAGTCATAGACTAATTAAAACATTTGCAACCCTGAGCATCCACTCACCTGTATTTAATCTCTATATAAAATGCTTTATGATACTATTTTATAACTTTGAACCACTCACCTGTCTTTAAGCACTATAAATTGCTTTATGATATTATTTTATAACCCTGACCACTCTCCTGGGTGTGAGCCCTGCATAATTACTTTTGTAACACTGAGTCACTCACCTGCATGTGAGCATGCTACATAACTTACTGTAACATATTCTTCATAACACTGATGTATTCACTCACCTGCCTGGAGCCAGCTATACCCAATTTATTTTGCATTATTATTTGTTAAGTATTATATTAAATTTATGAAATATAAATTTATCTCAGTCTCCATTCTTGCTCATTACCTTATGAATCACTAGTTAAGTTATATAATATGTATTGGGGGAATGTCTCATGTTTTACTGCTTTGCTATTTCTGGAACATGAACAAAGAGATATTGAGTGTAATCTCAGGCATGCCATTCATGATGGGTTGACTTGGAAGCATGAGTGAGAGGGTTGAGGTATAATCAGATGTAGGATATTACTATCCCAACTTGGTCAACTTTTGTTTTTCTGACTTGGACTTTCAGTCTGTTGAGCAAATGTACAAATCTGACCGGTACATAGGGAAATTTTTCCCCAGAGTTAGCAACCCAACGTGTGGCTTAGACTAAGTATACAACCCTGAGTAGAGTATTCATATTTTTCATTCGAAATACCATTGCAGTATGACAAAAATATGTACAAATTAAATAAAAAAACTCATAACTTAGTCTTATAATTGATAAATAATTGAGTTGCTAAATAATTTAAATAACTTTGAAGTCAGAAATGACATGTGATTTAGAGAGGGATGAGCAAGAAAATGATCAAGCAGGTAAAAAAAGAAATACACATGAACTGAAAAAATAAAAGGAGAAAAAGAGAGAAAAAGTTTTTTTAAAGGGAGAAACCTCAGGTGGCAAGACAGAAGCTGCGTGAGTCTAAAACTTTATTTCATTACTTAGATATGTTATTACATACTTAATCATATATTATTTAGATGTATCAGGTGGCAAATAACAAAGGGCAAAGAACAAGGGTGAGTGAAGGAGTTATAGGTAGTCAGTTCTGGGGCAGTAGATGGCAAGTCAGCTGTCAAATAAATAAAAATAAAAAAGCAAATCAAAGATAAACATAGTACTAAATATTTATAAAATAAAAATAAAATGGAAGGAGAAAGAAAGAGTAGAGAAAAGAGGAAGTGGTAGATGAGGGGCACTAATGAAATGGATGATGGAAGAGAAAGAAAAAGACAAGGTTAAAGAGAAGAAAGGCAAAAAAAGTCTGAAATGGAAGAAAAAAGAAGGGAGAGATAGAGAAAAAAGAGAAAAAGACAATGCTGAAAAGAAAAAAAAGAAAAGAGAGATAGAGAAAAGAAAAAAAAACAGACTAGGTTGAAAGGGAAAAAAAGAAAGGAAAGATAGAGAAGAAAAAGAAAGGAGAGATAGAGAAAAAAATGAAAAAGACAAGGCAGAAAGGGAAGAAAAAGAAAAAAAATATAGTGAGGAAAGAGAAGAAAAGCAAGGAGAGATACAGAAAAAAGACAAGGCTGAAAGAGAAGAAAAAGAAAGGAGAGATAGAAAAAATGAAAAAGATAAGGCAGAAAGGGAATAAAAAAAGAAAAGAAAGAGAAGAAATGAGAGATAAAGAAAAAAATGAAAAATGTAAGGCTGAAAGGGAAGTGAAAAGAATGGAAAGATAGAGAAGAAAGGGGAAAAAGAGATATAGAGAAGAAATGGAGAGAGGGAGGAGATGATCCGAGATATAAGGCAGCTTTCAAGATCATGGAATTAAAGATAGACCTGAAATGGGGAAGATTAACAATGGAGTGTAAAAGAGAGTGTGAGCAGATTTTGGAGGTACAAGAAAAACAAATTGAAGAAAAGAAAAAAAAAGATAGGGATGAAAGAGAAAATTATGAGGCTGAAAGGGAGGAAAAAAGAGATATAGAAAAAAATAAAAAATAAGGCTAAAAGGGAAGAAAAAGAAAGGAGAGATAGAGAAGAAAAAGAAAAGAGAGATAGATAAAAAAAAGGAAAATGATAAGGCTCAAAGGGAAGAAAAAGATAGGAGAGATATAGAAGAAAGGAAAGAAAAAATGAGATAGAGAAGAAATGGAAGAGAAAAAAGAGAGATAGAGAAGAAAAAGATATGGCTGAAAAAGAAGAAAAAGAAAGGAGAGATAGATAGGATGAAAAGGAAGAAAAAGAAAGGAGAGATAGAGAAGAAATGGAAGAAACAGAAAGAAGAGGTGAGGTTGAATGAGAAGAAAAAGAAAAGAGGGATACAGAAGAAAAAGAAAGGAGAGATAGAGAAAAAAGTAAGGAGAGATACAGAAGAAAGGAAAAGAAAGAGAGGATATGTAATGTTTTATAGAGCAGAGACTCAAGAATGTGGAACTAAAGATGGAAATTAGATGGGGAAGATCAACAATGGAGTATAAAATGCCAAATGAGGAAACCTGGAGAGAGTGGTAAGTGTTTTCAGAGGTAAAGGAAAAACAAATTAGCAAAAAGGAAAACAGAGATAGAGAAAAAAAGGAAAAAGATAAGGCTGAAAAAGAAGAAAAAGAAAGGAGAGATAGAGAAAAAAGGGATGAAAAAGAAAGGAGAGACAGAGAAGAAAAAGATAAGCTGAAAATGAAGAAAAAGATAGGGGAGATAGAGAAGAAAGGGAAGATAAAGAAAACAGATATAGAAAAGAAAAAGAAGGCTGAAAGGGAAGAAAATGGAGAGATAGAGAAGAAAAAAGAAAAGAGAGATAGAGAAGAAAGAGATAAGGCTGAAAATGAAAAAAGAAAGGATAGAGAAGAAAGGAAGAAAAGAAAAGAGAGATAGAGAAGAAAAAGATAAGGCTGAAAGGGGAGAAAAAAGAGAGATAGAGAAGAATAAGATAAGGCTGAAAGGGCAGAAAAAAAGGATAGAGAAAAAAGAAAGAGAAAAAAAGACAGAAAAAGAGGAGATGCTTCACTATATAGGGAGAATATTAGAGTGGCAGGAAGAGCCTCTATATAAAAAGATAGTAGAGCTAAGACCACAATAGAGAAAAAAATAGAAGTTCTAGAAAGTGAGTTAGAGATAGTAAACAAAGGGACCACAGTAAGAAAGTAGATATAGTACAAGAGATACAAAGGCTACAGGAGAAAGTAGATAGAGTAGAAAAGGAGCGGAAAGACATAGGAATAGAAAGGAAAGAGCTATTACAGAAAAGTATAGGATTAGCTAGTAAAGTCAAAGTGGAAATAAAGAAAGCAGAGTATAGGACAAGGAAACTAAAACCGATTTATAAATTCAAAGTAGGGGATCAGGTTTGATGGAGAGATAAGTCTCCAAGTAGCAGACCCTTATCCAAGTACTGAAAATTTGATCCACTCTATAAAAGGCCAAACCAGATAAAAGGAAGCTGGAGGAAAAGCTTGTAGATTGCATAACATAGACATAATCAAGAGTTCTCATAGAGCAAGGCATAGGAAAATTATATTTAACCTTAATGTTCATTTAGTGATAATTAGGATTAGTTGACCCTGTTTAACCTTATTTATTTATTTAGTTATAGATTTTATTTATAACCTGTTACTCAAATTACAATAAGGGAAGTTAGTGATTAGGAAAGTTACCTTATTTAATCTTATTTATAACCTAAGACTAAAATTATATATAGAGAGAATAATTAAAATTTGTTATCTTAGTTAATCATATTTATGTATTTAATAATAGTATTATGTTAATCATATTTAACTGTGCTAGATCAAAGCAGTTGGCTTATTAGCTGCTTACAGTAACAGGAATATAAAAAGGAGATTGAGGAAAGTAGACAAGAGTAGTATATATATATATATATATATATATATATATATATATATATATATATATATATATATATATATATATATATATATATATATATATATAAGTTGTATAGAATCACTAGGTAAAAACACGAGCTACAAAAGGAGAATAGAGGGGGAAGAAAAGGTCTTTTTTTTCTTTTTTTTTGTACGTATCCTTCCTAAAGACTGAACCTACCAACAATATTCAAAAGCATATTATAAATTACATACTAATATTTTTTGTTTAAATTTATCATGTAAAATTATATTTTTAAAAATAGTGAGCTATAACTGATCAAACATCAAAATGCTAGCATAATTCATAAATATCAAAAGAAGAAAGATAACAATTATATTTTTAGTTACATGTTAATCCATTACATAAGACATGCATATATCAATGATGTCAATAATTCAAATAAAAATATGATGTCAAATTGACATGACATAATAATAAAAATATATAAAACATGATGTACCAACTGTTTTTTTTTTTTTTTTAGAAAATGGAAGATTAGATAAAATGAAAGACTTCTTTTTCAAAAAAAGATTTGAACATAACATTGGTTACTCAATACACATTTTAGCAAAATCTAACTTCGAACCCACTATTTAAGATCATTGAATGACAGCCATTAAAACATCATGTCACAAAAGAAAATAATAGTAACTGGTGATAATGAGAAAACTGATTGAGTCAATACAAAAAAATCACATATTTTGTAAAAATAATACTTTACAAATCTTAGAAACATTTTATTAATGACAATAGTGAAATTCACCTTCAAAAATAAGAAATCACCTCAATCTTAATGTGAGACTTTTAAAATTGAAAAATCCGCTATTAACTTTTTATATAACCAAGAACATCAAGCAATCTTATGAAGATAGTTATGCATCTATATCTGGTAAAAATAGAAGTCATCATGTAGATGAAATTGTTCTCCATTTAACCAGAAATGTTAGAATATTGTTCCAATTAAGATTAAGATTTACCCACTTCTGCTGAATAGAAGGTAAAAATTTTGCTATGAAAGAATTGGAATCACCATCATGAAGATTCAATGAAATTCGAACATGGTACAGTGAATTGTATGTGAGATCAAAGAGATTGCTAAAAGAAAATTCCTTGAACATATATAATAAATAAGAACTGTTGATATATTAAACTTCACCTTGTTTACAAAGGATTTATATATATATATATATATAATATTTTTCTTATTATACTAATTTCTTTTGTTTGATAATAAGTTAATTTCATCCAGCCATAAGTTAGGTTTATACAGAGTAGCTGCTCGAAAATATTACCTTTTCAACATAATTAATACAATGTGTATATTGTATCGGTCAAAATATGCTGATTTATCTAACATGAACTGGAACTCAAAAAAGTACTTCAAACAAAGTCAAACCTGAGATTTAGGTGAGGAACAACCTTGATTCGAACCCACTCTCTAAGCCCCTGTTAAAACACATAATGAATAAAATATAATGATGGCACATGGGAATTTATTTTGATTCTGGCCCACTAGTAGAGCAGATAAGACAATGAGATGTTTTAACTAAACTAGAATATGCATACACATGATTGTATGTCTGAAAGTGAAAAAAAAACAATTTGAATGACTCAAATAAGATGACAATAAAAATAATTTAATATAATAAATTAATTATATACATTATGAAATAATTGGATACATTAATTAGTATTTGCATGAATGAGCAAGCATTCTACCAAATGAAATTACAGTGAAGTTCACACTAAGGATTTTCATATGCCCTTTATTAAATAAATATTATATATACATTATCACACATCTTTGATGGGTACAGTATTATTAAGATGCCAATCATTTATTAAAAAGGATTACATAATATTTCAATTAACACTTTGATTTACTGTTCTGAAACATGATGACTTCATTTTATTTTGAGGAACATTTCAAGATTCATTCCAGATATAATATAAACTACTTTCATGATATTACTGTCATGAAAATAAATAAAACACATTTGAAAATTACATTTAGTTATATGACAAAATATTTTTTGAAAATTCTTTTACCAATAGTAAAAAGAATTCTTTATTTTTTTCCAAAGCATATACTCTTAAATACATAACTAACAAATTACAATGGTGGGATTATATAATAAGATTGAAAAACCATTATTAATTAATAAAATTAGAAATATTTGACATTATATATTGTAACGATCCGGAGAAAGTGACTTAACGTAAACTGCACTACAAAGCGCCATCTAGGCATTTGAACCTAGAAAAATTTATAAAGTAGGCAGATACGTAAGTCAAAAAAAAAAATTTTTTTATATTTTGTTTACGGTCGTTAGCCCATGTCACTAGCTCAGTGGAATAGCAGAGATTTAATAATATAATCTAAGGGTATATAAAAAAGGAATAAAATAAGCCACTGCCAGTAATTAACACACACACATTTATTTATGCATATATATATAAGATTTAAAATTATTTTAGTATTAGTTTTACATTTTAACATTTAACATTATTTTAACTTTACCTTAGATTTTAATTTACATTTTAATTTCTATTATATTATAAGTTTACATTTTAATTAAGTTCGCACAGATGGGATTATAAAAGCTTGTTTTAATATGTTGCTATAGATCGGTTACATAGATTACACGGTTAAAAACATTTTCAAAATAAACATAAACGATCAAAATACAAAATTATTGATTACTGACAATTGCATAGGGAAATATAAGAAACCCTCTAGTATTCAGCATAAGATACTTGCATTGTCACCAATAACTTAAAAGACATCCGAATAAATACATTTTAGATACTCCCCGTAAGGTATCATTATTTATCGAATGTCTATATATTTTGATCAAATATGAAAACCCGAAACACAATTCACCGTTAACCAATCCATGCATGCGTCTATAAACAACTTAAATTTAATGCATTTTTATTTAGGGTCGAGTATGAATAGACTACGTAGACTTGTATTTGAAAATAAAATATTATATCCCTATTTAACCTTATGCTAAAATTCGCAGTCAAACTGGCATCAATTCATCTGATACATCGATGTATTCAATGTAATACGGAATACGGCAGCACCAAAAAAATTAAGAAAAGACATTGACTCTCATCAGATAGGAATATTACATCTATCTAACGAGAAGAACAATAAAAAAAACTCCATAGAAAGAAACTGCGTTCTCCATCTTATAATTCCTTCCATAGGCAAACGGGTGAGTGCGGCGTATATATAAACGATTCTGCCAGTAGCGAATCTCTGACTACATCTACTAACTACATCAATATATCCAATCCATTGACTCAATTTAACAACGACATAAATAACCTAAGATTACCCTCCCATAATATAACTTTACAAATCTATACAGCCATTCGCCCGACTTAAGTTTAACATTGATATATTTTAATTTATCGGAAAACAGAAATCATAAATAAACTTAAAGAACAAAGTTAAATAAATGGAAATGATTTTAAATAAATAAATAACAAATACATCAAATAACATTAATAATGAAGAATTTAGTTTGGTCAGATAGGATTCTATTGCATTATTTACTAAAAAGTTTTAAAATTTAGAGTTCTTATTGTTTCAAGTGAATATAAAGTTCTTACGATTTTTAAAACGTCCAACTTTATCCATTGCTTGCCATGAATGTGAATTCCCACGCCGTTCTAAAGAGGTTAATATTCTGAAGGCCAATTTATTTATCCATCCAGAGATTTTTGCTTTAACTAGTCCTCAATGTAGAAAACAATAGTTCATTTCTCTTTCTTTCTTAGCAAAACTGAAGGCACTGGAAGAGTGCGTCTTTTTCAGTCTCTTCTCCTTCACTTCCACACTAACACATATCTGTCACATCATAAATAATCAATCACTAATTAATAATTTCCAAATTTTCCTTTTATACATATTTGAAGGATTGACTTGGCATTATGTCATCAATGTGATGATCCTTTCGCTGAGGTCCGATTTCCTGATGGATTTCTTTCATTGGCTATTTGTTTCTATTGTTTTCCTATCTGACCGATGTTTTTACATTTAAATGCCCAAGGCTGGTTTACATTTAACTAATTAACAATCATTTCCATTTCTGATTAATTTCTGTGTTTTTCAAGATTAAGATATATTTTTATCTCTAAATCTTTTTAAGTTTTTGTTTTTAAAATACCTTTTCTATTTTTAATACAGTTTCATTTTAATAATTTTTTTTATCTGTGCGATTTAATATATACGTGTTTAAGATGATATTTAATTTCAATTTTTAATTCTTAAAGAAAATTTTTAAATGCGAAACTTTTTAATTTACTTTCATGTTTAATAAATATATAAAAAAAACAATGTAATGAACATCTATGCTCGTTACATATCAGTAAAGTTGCTTAAAAAATGATCAAAAAAATATTTTTCTTAGGCTTAGTAATTACGGTACACGATTGACGAAGACATTTACAAAACATCCGGTTAATAATTTTACAAAAAGACTATATACAAAAAGAAAAAGAAAATGTTGACTATCGCTTACATAAGGACCCTTTATGTTTGCACCCCTCCCCACAAGAGTTCTATTTTATTTTATACATTTTATTTTTACACACGGCATGACAAGCAAATTATTTAAATTATTTAGGAAGGTTGCATTGAGATAAATATGTTTTAAGAAATAATGGGTTTAAACATGTATATTTGCAGCACAATTATAAATACCACCAACTTATTTATGACTGATTGAAATGCATACATAGGGATACTCTGAAGTAATTCCCAAAAGTACTCTCCTTAAGGTACCACATTTACCATCATAAACTTCCGTGGCTGTGCGCTCCTATACACATTAAAGCATAATTTATATTAACAACAAAAAAAACATATCAATCACAACCTTTTGACTTTCTTTTTAACGAAATACAGTTTAAAATTATTTATACTTTCTCGTGTTTAATATATGTGCTATTTCTTTTACTGGCAGAGCTTTTACAAGATCGAAAGTATATGACTTTATGTAAACAGATAAAAATGTTTCATTTTGAGAAGAATTTGTTCAGGGTATACGTGGTTTATTAAACATCGGCCCCACGTTGAACGCCAGTTGTAATGATCTGGAGAAAGTGACTTAATGTAAACTGCACTACAGGGCGCCGTCTAGGCATTTGAACCTAGAAAAATTTATAAAGTAGGCAGATACGTAAGTCAAAAAAACATTTTTTTTTATAATTTGTTTCCGGTCATTAGCCCATATCACTAGCTCAGTGGAATAGCAGAGATTTAATAATATAATCTAAGGGTATATAAAAAAATGAATAAAATAAAACACTGCCAGTAATTAACACACAAACATTTATTTATGCACATATATATAAGATTTAAAATTATTTTAGTATTTTACATTTTAACATTTAACATTATTTTTAACTTTACTTTAGATTTTAATTTACATTTTAATTTCTATTATATTATAAGTTTACATTTTAATTAAGTTCGCACAGATGGGATTATAAAAGCTTGTTTTAATATGTTGCTATAGATCGGTTACATAGATTACACGGTTAAAAACATTTTCAAAATAAACATAAATGATCAAAATACAAAATTATTGATTACTGACAATTGCATAGGGAAATATAAGAAACCCTCTAGTATTCAGCATAAGATACTTGCATTGTCACCAATAACTTAAAAGACATCCGAATAAATACATGTTAGATACTCCCTGTAAGGTATCATTATTTATCAAATGTGTATATATTTTGATCAAATATGAAAACCCGAAACACAATTCACCATTAACCAATCCATGCAAGCGTCTATAAACAACTTAAATTTAATGCATTTTTATTTAGGGTCGAGTATGAATAGACTACGTAGACTTGTATTTGAAAATAAAATATTATATTCCTATTTAATTTTAGGCTAAAATTCGCAGTCAAACTGGCATCAATTCATCTGATACATCGATGTATTCAATGCAATATGGAATACGGCAGCACCAAAAAAATTAAGAAAAGACATTGGCTCTCATCAGATAGGAATATTACATCTATCTAACGAGAAGAACAATAAAAAAAAACTCCATAGAAAGGAACTGCGTTGTCCATCTTATAATTCCTTCCATAGGCAAATGGGTGAGTGCAGCGTATATATAAATGATTCTGCCAGTAGCGAATCTCCGACTACATCTACTAACTACATCAATATATCCAATCCATTGACCCAATTTAACAGCAACATAAATAACCTAAGATTACCCTCCCCTAATATAACTTTACAAATCTATACAGCCATTCATGCCCAACTTAACATTGATATATTTTAATTTATCGGAAAACTGAAATCATAAATAAACTTAAAGAACAAAGTTAAATAAATGGAAATGATTTTAAATAAATAAATAACAAATACATCAAATAACATTATTAATGAAGAATTTAGTTTGATCAGATAGGATTCTATTGCATTATTTACTAAAAAGTTTTAAAATTTAGAGTTCTTATTGTTTCAAGTGAATATAAAGTTCTTACGATTTTTAAAATGTCCAATTTTATCCATTGCTTGCCATGAACATGAATTCCCATGCCGTCCTAAAGAGGTTAATGTTCTGAAGGCCGATTTATTTATCCATCTGGAGATTTTTGCTTTAACTAGTCCTCAATGTAGAAAACAATAGTTCATTTCTCTTTCTTTCTTAGCAAAGCTGAAGGGACTGGAAGAGTGCGTCTTTTTCAGTCCCTTCTTTTTCTTTCTGCACTAACACATATCTGTCACATCGTAAATAATCAATCACTAATTAATAATTTCCAAATTTTCCTTTTATACGTATTCGAAGGATTGACTTGGCATTATGTCATCGATGGGATGATCCTTTCACTGAGGTCCGATTTCCCGATGGATTTCTTTCATTGGCTATTTGTTTCTATTGTTTTCCTATCTGACCGATGTTTTTACATTTAAATGCCCAAGGCTGGTTTACATTTAACTAATTAACAATCATTTCCATTTCTGATTAATTTCTGTGTTTTTTAAAGATTAAAGATATATTTTTATCTCTAAATCTTTTTAAGTTTTTGTTTTTAAAATACCTTTTCTATTTTTAATACAGTTTCATTTTAATAATTTTTTTTATCTGTGCGATTTAATATATACACATTTAAGATGATATTTAATTTCAATTTTTAATTCTTAAAGAAAATTTTTAAATGTGAACTTTTTAATTTACTTTCATGTTTAATAAATATATATAAAAAAAACAATCTTTCACTTATTTAACCTCCATAACCTCTCATTTATTTCAATTAGCTAATCAATTGAATTTTATACTAACTTTAGGATCAAATATAGCCGGGGCACCAAATTGCAACTATAAATTGTAATGCCCACCAGAGATCATCATCATTAGCCATATTTAGGACTATAGAAGATACTGGAGAGTGTATTTAAATTGTCTCTCATAAAAAAAATAATATTGATAAAACCATTCAATCTATGTGCTCTGAATTTCAAACCTAGCATTAGTCATGCAAATATTTCATGATAAATTTATTATAAAATTCATATTAATGAGACAACTTTCTTCCACAACTTTATTATAAATATCTGATCTCGAGTGGTAACTACAGAAAATACTATATACAGTTCTCATTTATATATGACTGGAAATAAATCAGTAATTAATGCAGAAAACTCATAATCTATGTTCATAATATAAAATTATTATTTAATTTAATACTAGATAAATTTTTCACAAATAATCCTCCCCATTTAAATCCATTATCTTATTTTTCGTTCTCAGCATCTATCACTTTCAATAGCTACAATTATATAACACGGTTGACTGTGTTATGTTCTCTAATCTGAGAATCCCTAATCTTATTTCTCTAACACACATATATCTTTTGATCAACTATCAAATCATGATCCCTATTTTAATAATAGTATAATAATTTTATTATAATATGCTACTTGACTTCCAAACTAGCTTTTAGACTAATATTCAAACTGCTCTTTCTCAAGGTCTAGATCTGTCAAGAAGTGCACTGATAAGCGATTACATTGTAATGGATATGATTCCAAATATGCTAAGTTGAATTTTAATATAAATTTACTGTTGGGAATCACTCTAAACACCAAGAGCATGAAAGGGATTTTATGTCTTCTCCCAATATTCACAACATTACAATGAATCAAACATTAAATTTATTAAACTTAACTTAACTATTCCCTGTCATTTTTATTCTATTATTTCTAATCTATTGACCAAATTTTAATTAATAACTTTAAACCTATTATATTTGGCTAAAGTAAACTATGGAAGTAAACCATGGACATCAATCAGATAAATCAATCAAAATTTACTTATGAAAGTAAAGAACGGAGATAAATCATAAAATTAGTATATACAAATAAACTATGAAAATAAATTATGTGAAAATGAATTAGATAAAAGGGACTTATACAAAATGAATTATGTTAATCGAATATAGAAATAATCAAGATAAAGTCAATACTGTAAATCAATCATGGAAATAAATTATCAATATAAAATTAACTATGTGAATCGAATATGGACACAATTTAATAATGACTACTGCAAATCGATCATGGAAATAAATTATCAATAGAAAAATGAATAATTAAATTTGACTATGAATTAATATTACTTTAAATATAGGTGCTGGATGTAGATTCTGGAGACATTTGAAACATCAAAACACAAAACACAATATAATCTTATAACAATAGTAAAATTCTATTACCTTAACAATAATGATAAATGAAAATAAAATCAAAACACACTTAAATATAATATTGTTACACTCAAATATATGATTCAGATCTATTAAAGACTATGGTTCAAATGCATGTTTAAATTAACTAATTTTCAGGATGACTTATTTATTGCTTTGACCCATTTATTTATCAAATAAATAATTAATAATAATAAACAAACACAAATGCTTATGCACAGAATCAGAATTTCGTATTTTTTAGCTTAAAGAAAACATATATCTTGAAAGAGAAGAAAACCTATAAATTTATACCCCCCCCCCGTTTTATTGTAAACATTGTCCATTGGACTATTTCAATATAATATATTCATTTCAATTATTCTAACTAGCAATGTTAAATAATCATAAATTTCTAAATCATTTTATCAAGCAATAACTTTCACATTTCTAATGAAGAAGGATGATATTCCATAAAAATCACCTACTAATCTTGCAAATTGGTTTAATTTCAAAACCCACACTTTTACGTTCATGCCTGTCAGATCTATACAATTTTGACTGTATATATCTTGATAGGTCAGTATGTCAATCCAGATTGATGACCCTCAATTTACCATCATTGTCATACCCCATCATACAGATACATCTGACTGAATCCTTATCCTGTCAAGGTAACTTTTATTCTGTCCCACATAAGAAAAATACTCCTCATATCCCATATCGTGATGCAGTATTTATAACATGCACACATCAGCATCTTGGTAAGGGAAATTAAAAAAAACAACATCAACTCCTAACTTAAACTGTTTGCTTTAGCCTGAGAGAGATCTTTTCTTGAGACCTAGAAACATGTAAAGAACTCTTGTCTACATACTTATTTAATATATAGGTGTGCAAAAATTTTCTACAATTAAACAATAACTTTATTAATAATTCCCTATCTTAACAAAATAAATGGAGTGAAACACAATCATCTCCGACAGCCATGGTAAATAAATAATGAGACAACTATTTCCCATCTATTGGGTGGTAGGATAACTTTACATTAGTAATGACAAGCATTTATAGCTTTATATATGACCACACATACATCGATTACAGTCTAGATAAATTACAAAAACTAACCAGATCCCGAATCAAAACATATATGAATTATTTCAATTTTAAACAGTCAAGCCAACAACATAACCTAATATTTCTATTAATAACAGATCAACACTTATAGCATAATAATGAGTTTTCATACAACCATCCACTCACTCTTCATATTTAATATTAAGCTCAAATTAAAATTTTGTTAAGGATATAAAAAAATATTTATATCATTTCTCTCTTTTCTTTTTAAATTTAAATTTACATGAGCATTTATACTTCAATGGTATCAAAATCAGTTCCCTTTTTTCCTGTAAACATTTTAATCAAAAATAAAAAAAATATTAAATTAGGATAATCTAGTGGTTAGAGGTGCTACATATTATATAAACAAAATGAAATAAAAAATGATATATTATATAAACAAAAATAAAGAATAAATATCAACATTACAATAGTCTCTTTCCAATGTCTTTTCCTTCAACTGTATATCAATCAATTAACATATTCAGTTCATCTTTATTTGGAGATAGCTATATAGATGCATATCAGACCGTTATTTTTAATCAAATGTGTATAAAAAGTGCACAGACAGTCATTTGAATCAAGATAGATAAAATGTAGATAGTTATTTTAAATTAAAATGTAGCTACAGGATAATTAATAAATTTTAAAAGAGTTCTGTTGATTACCTTCTATTTTGATGAATTTCTTCCTGGGTTTGAATTTATTTGTTTCTTTTTTCTTTTTTTCCATTTTAGAGGCTCAAATTATAGACAACATGCAGTTTCTGATTACTAAACATGAATTAACTTTTTAAAACATTATACATAAGTTTTCTGCTGTTTCTTCAAACAAATTTTAACCAGCCAAATAATTCTTATAATATAAAGTTGGTCTTTTAATATCATACAAAAGTTTGACAGTTTTCTCCTTACATGAATTTTTAATAAGACAAAAAGATAAATTGTGGTATTCAGCATAAAATATCTTATTAAAAGTTGATTTCTTCATAATTGATGTGAGGAAAAAAGTGCACCACTTATATATGAATTAGAAATTCATATTTTGATATACTGTAAAACTTAAACACATTATTAAATTCTGAGAAAGAAAATTAAAAAAATGGAAAAAACATTCAGAGATAGATTAATTTTAGTCAGCCAGTTGTTCTCAATTAGCAAAAGTTCCCCTTGTTCATTTTCCCCAGCCCCTATTATAGGGTGAAGAAGAGAAAAAAAGATATTTAATCTCTTCCTCCACAAGTGGTTTTTCTTCAAATCTAATCAAAATATTTCCTCTCAGAATAAACAAATGACCCTATACTACTTGTTAATTTTAACAACTTTGACTTATCTGAAACCAGATCTTTTTGGTTAACACATTAGTGATTAATTTATGAAAAAGCAATCAAAGAAAATCTAATCAAAAAATAAGCTTACTGACACTTTTTTGTAAAACAAATGTTACATTCTTTTTTTTTACTTAAATAATTTCTTATTTAGTTTTACATTTTTGAGTTAGAAATAATAAATCAGAACAGATTCAATTATTTTTCCAGCTTTTTTACACTTATCAGAAAATAATATAAAAAATTATGTCAATTTCTATAAAGGAAAGAAAAAAAATCAAACCCATATATTTGTATTACACACACATACATGTGCACAACATGAAAAGAAAACTGCTTATTCAGATTACATGAACACAAATATCCATCATAATTTCTTATAATTACAAGCATAAAATCAATTATAATTTCGGATAATCATAAACATAAATATTGATTATAATTTTCTATAACCTTAGGGCTATTCTCCTAAAAGAAACTGTTAACTAAAGCTACTGACAATCAGTTCAATTTTAATTCTCATATAAATATTTATTTCTCAATTATTATAGTGGTAAATTATTACAGCAGTGTACAAAAAATCAATAATCCACCCTGCATTAAATAATGCTAGCTATATTTTATACAAACACAAACTGTCTCTATATATGTTACTTTTGAGCTATATAGCTATTGATTTCTCAAATAAAACTTTTAACTTTTCTTATATGAAAAAAAATTTTTTTTCCATGATTATTTCTTTTTATTACATTTGGTTTATAGATGAAATAAATAAAAGAATTATTATATATATATATATATATATATATATATATATATATATATATATATATATATATATATATATATATATATATATATATATATATATATATATATATATATATAAGATTAGGTCATAAGCAAAAAAGATAATAATATGAATATGTGGCAATAGTGACAATGGTGGAGAAATCAAAGAAAAAATGTGCTTCTGGATGAAAATAAAGTCTAAGACCCCCTTCATGGGCAATGCTTAGAGAAAAGTGGATAGGCATGTTGTAGATATCACTGATGTGCATAACTCCTTTCATGTGAAAACAGTGGTCCTGGGAAAGACAATTATCTGCAGTACATGGCATCAGAAAAAATCTATGGGTTCAATCTTGTCACAACTCCCAGATTAGAAGCACTAAATATATATATATATATATGAAAAACAAAACAAGATTTATATACGTAAAAACCTGCTATTGCTTGTATTAATGATCAATAGATGGAGCTTTACCAAGACCTCCAAACATGCGTAATTGTTTACATAAACATCAGAGTCAATATTCACTGTCTTTTTCATTTTGCTCCACCCTCAGATCAGCTGATTTCAAGCTGATTTGCTCTCATCAGTGAAGGTATAGGAGTTAGAAACTAAACCTAAATATTAACTTCAAGCATTTATGCAAAATGTTTCTATCAGTTTGCAAGCATAAATTTTTTAGACACGTAAATCTCTTCAAACTCAGCCTATCAAACTAGATAGCTATGTGGGTCTGATATCTCCACATAGTCAAAGCTTCTGCAATCTATATCATTGCAAGAAAACTTTAAAGGTACACTTATGAAAAACAAAACAAGTTTTATATATGTAAAAACCTGCCATCGCTTGTATTAGTGATCAATAGATGGAGCTTTACCAAGACCTCCAAACAAGTGCATTTGTTTACATAAATGTCAGAGTCAATACTCACTGTCTCTTTCATTTTGCTCCACCCTCAGATCAGCTGATTTCAAGCTGATTTCCTCTCATCAGTGAAGGGATAGGAGTTAGAAACTAAACCTAAATATTAACTCCAAGCATTTATGCAAAACATTTCTATCTGTTTGCAAGTATGGATTTTTTAGACACCTAAATGTCTTCAAACACAGCCTATCAAACTAGATAGCTATATGGTCTGATATCAAATGTCTTCAAACACAGCCTATCAAACTAGATAGCTATATGGTCTGATATCAGTTCAGTTTCTTCACATAGTCAAAGCTTCTGCAATCTATATTATTGCAAGATAACTTTAAAGGTACATTTATGAAAAACAAAACAAGTTTTATATAAGTAAAACCCTGCTATCACTTGTATTAATGATCAATAGATGGAGCTTTACCAAGACCTCCAAACAAGTGTATTTGTTTACATAAATATCATAGTCAAAATTCACTGTCTCTTTCATTTTGCTAGACCCTCAGATCAGCTGATTTCAAGCTGATTTGCTCTCATCAGTGAAGGGATAGGAATTAGAAACTAAACCAAAATATTAACTCCAAGTGTTTATGCAAAAACGTTTATATCAGTTTGCAAGCATGAATTTTTTAGACACCTAAATGTTTTCAAACTCAGCCTATCAAACTAGATAGCTTGTTTGGAGGTCTTGGTAAAGCTCCATCTATTGATCATTAATACAAGCAATAGCAGGTTTTTACGTATATAAAACTTGTTTTGTTTTTCATAAATGTACCTTTAAAGTTTTCTTGCAATGATATAGATTGCAGAAGCTTTGACTATGTGGAGAAACTGAACTGACATCAGACCCATATAGCTATCTAGTTTGATAGGCTGAGTTTGAAGACATTTAGGTGTCTAAAAAATTCATGCTTGCAAACTGATAGAACCGTTTTGCATAAATGCTTGGAGTTAATATTTAGGTCTAGTTTCTAACTCCTATCCCTTCACTGATGAGAGAAAATCAGATTGAAATCAGCTGATCTGAGGGTGGAGCAAAATGAAAGAAATAGTGAATAATGACTTTCATGTTTATGTAAACAAATACGCTTGTTTGGAGGTCTTGGTAAAGCTCCATCTATTGATCATATATATATAGTCTAACCTATTAAAAGATGACTTCTATTAAAATAAAGGAGCGAATTCACTTCTATAAAATCAGAATTCGGAAAGCCTAAACGCTTCAGTCTATGATTCGTATACGCTTCGTATAGAACGGGTAACAAACCCTATATTTTACCTAATAGCTCGACGTTTGGTTAGTTCTAATAATTCAGCTACAGCGATATGCAGTTCAGACAGAGACAGAATAAAAAAAAATTATCATTAATAAAATAAATTAAAAAAAAATAAACTACCATTCTTTCTCTATCCAAAACACATTCTCTGAGCTGTAAGTACTTACACTGTTCGACAATGATGATGATGATTTCATGTTATTGTTAATATTACTGACTAAAACAAAACATTCATTAATTTGCCAATATGATCTCAATATTTTTGTTATAATACAATTAGAAGTTTCAATCTCTTAAGCCATGCCACGCTTGTAATATTGATCATAATTGATCACTCCTTAATTTAAGAGCACTTATAATAATGACACTAATCTCAGGGTTCTCTGTTATTTTTAAAGAAAAATGCTCGGCAGTATTGTGTTGTCGCATATGACTGACATTCTGGTCGGCTATAGGAAACATTTACCTTATTAAATTCCAGGTGTCTTCATCCACACATCAACTATTAGAATATTTAACGAGATGATAACCATATTCAATAACAACGCATAATTTTTAATAATACAGCCCTTTTATCCTGAATCTCAGTCGGAATGATGAAAAGACAAGGGTGCTTTTGTGTCCTTCCATTATCCATGACAACACAATAATTTAACTAAGATTTATTACTTAGACACTTCACTTAAATGTGTACGAAATAATGTGCAACAAAAAGCTACTAGTTTGGGAATAAAATGATTTTACACACATATAAAATAAAATGTCTTGGTCTGAAGTTTTCAATCCCATAAATAATTCTTATTAAATTAAAATATACTAAAATATTCGGATCTGCTTACAATTGTCTATCTGGTGTATTGAATTTAAGATTTCATAAATGATTTTGGACTCAAGAAAGTATTGCAAGTATTATGCAAATACACTTTTATTTAGCACACAAGAAAAATGACTCAAAACAACTTGTAACAAGACTATAATTTATTATTAAATTTTAACACGATTCTAATTTATTATTACAGTTTAACAAAACTATCCTTTATGATTAACATAATAAACAAACATATACAATTTATTCGATCCCATATGGATAAAACAAAATATAACTAACATTAATTCGTCTATACTTTTAGACTTGGATTCAAACTACTTCTTCATCTTCTTTTTAAATTTATGCAAATTGAATATAACAAAATAACTATTATTATTGATACATCAACTCATCCGTTTAGTGTATCTTATATGAATGGTTACTTAACTTTATTGACTAACGATCTGTTTTAAAAAAAAAAAAAAAAACAAAAAAAAAACAATTTGATTCTAGGCAAGACGTACAAACGATTTATATTATCATATCTTTAATTAAATGATAGTTTTTTATTTAGATAACTTATTATAATTTATGGGTTATTTATCAGAAGTTACATTTATTATTTTAATATTTACCTTAATAACAACTGAAGTTGTTATACACATTGTATTCCTCAGTATAAGTTATATTGTGAGTGCTACTTAATCATTAACCCGAATTAAACCTAGTATTTGAATCCTCCATTGGCAAATAAAATTTTTAAATCACGCAATTTTAAACTTACTCTCTCCATTGACTTACGTGTGGATTACCAGCACTATTCCACCGCACAATCCAGACATTGATCATATATACTAGCACGCTATTTATACTAAATGGATCGTGAGGAATTAACCTCCAATATACCCGTTATCTTGCCATAACTTTCTAAACAAAACACAATAGTCAACACCTTCCGTGGTGGAATTATCTCTATTTTCTCATGAGGAATATGGAATAACACCGAAGGTCTGTAGAGTTAACTACTACATTAAAATAGTTTGGTGGGTCCTTGCCTCTTACTTGGGCATAATAGGAACACACACCAAATATAATTCTCTCCTGGGATTTTAACAAATGAAATACACTAAATACGATATAAATTACTGATCGTCCTAACTCTGAGAAGCTATCACTTGGGTTATAAACATACCCGAATACTAGATTTATCTATTCCCCTCATGGAATAATAAAGCTAATGGGGAGATCATTTTCCATCCCACAAAATAAAGACATTACAATTATTACTTATGCGAATATTAAGCATATACCAATGCTATATTGGGGCAAGACAAGCAAATACACTAGTTACACTAAATTTATGTTCCGGGGTATACTTAGATCAACGTCTGAAAAAGATGGATATCACAGAATAAACCATAATAATTTTCACCTTTGCCAAAGAAACATTCAACAAGTAATTGGTAGTATAGTATCTTGAACTAAATTAAGTGAATGCGTTAATAAAGAATAATTGGGAATAAGTTCCGCAATTAACATAATATAAATTTGTTTCAAACTTTAAATAAGTAATATCCTGTATAGCACTTCTCTTTAATTACTTCTGATAATTTTAACTAGATATTTTACCTATTAAGTATCTGAATTTTTCTTCTTTTATGCATCTAACATATAAATTTATATCCATAATGCATATCATAAGTAAACACATTTTATAAAAAAATTTTTTTTTCATGTCGAATATAAATTTAACCTAGAATAATTATATGAAAACATACCTTTATGATTACAAGGTCATTTAAATATTACTTGACTATACAGCCTTTAACCTGTTGATATAAAAAAAAATACACATAATTTTACAAATTAGTAAAAAAAAAATCATTACTTAACAAGTGCTTATTATCTCACTAGAAAATTGTTTTCCGTTGGGCAATTTATCCCAATGAAGAACTTGATCCATTCGTAGTTCACGAAGCAAAATTTAAAATAAGAAACACATTTTATTATTTCATTTCCATAAAAGTTGCCTCCATTCTGGTGCACTCAAGAAATTAAGCAAAGAAAAACATAGCAGCATTGGATGTTAACTCTTCCTTGAATTAACTGATATAATTTTGGGATCCAAGAAAACAATACCTATTTTAACATGACAAATATTTGATGATAGATGATCACATATACAATTCTTTTCTTTTTACTATTGGTGATACATATCATTTTTAGCTAGCTGGCTTATGAATAAAATAATGCGCAAATTTTCCAAAATAATATTATTATAAGGACTGCAGCTGACTTACGTGGGTATAAAGTTTTAACGACTCCAGTTGATGTATAATATAACATATTATATTAACGTTATAATTAAGTCACTAATGTTTGTAGTTTTTATTCCTACTCTAGGAATTGTAATTTTTCTTTAATAATGAATTCTCTGTAAAATGCACACATACAAATTTTCCGATATTTGCCTTGAGAAAATTTATATTTTCTTTTTAAAAAAAATATACAGGTGCATAAGTAAATATCATTGATCATTAATATTATTTTTAGATAATTTTCAGTGAATAAAACTTATTTTAACGTGGGGAACTTACATTATTTTCAAAGCAGACAATTTCTTTTAGAAAGAGCGCGAAATTTTCTAGTTAACTTTCCTTGGCTTTTATAATATGTCTTTTAATTATAATTTTTCTTTTATACCATGAAAAGATTATTAAATAAGGTAAAGTTAACAAATAATTGATTATTTCCTGGAAATTATTTATATTACTTATTTTAAACATAATGACACTTTCCGTGATTGCTGTAGTTAATACGGTCATTTTGAACTTTAGCATAAGATAGTATATTTTTGCGTATCAAAAGCTTTAAAATAGGTAGATGGCAACAGAAAACAGAATATCTTATCAAAAAGGATTAGCCACGCATGATATTATTAAAAATTTACTTGACTTATATTTATTTCTGCAATAAAAAAAATAAATTTTTTTTTACCGAATTTCAGTACTGCTTCTTCCTTGTAAAACTAGAGTCAGACTAAACTTTCTTCAAAATTTGGCGGTCTTCTTTTAGCGACCTCTTACAGAAAAATAATCATTTAATTATAACATAAACAAAAGAATGGAAAAAAAAACTTATTACAGTCATATATTTTTCTGTATGACTTAAACAAATTACAAAGTAATTTGACAAATAATGAAAAAATAATAAATATCTTTAACTAACAATGCTTATTAGTGATGTATAATTCTGTATACATTATTATCTAAAATAATTTAAAAATATTAGAAGTTATTGTGCTTTATGACAAGATACTCATCTACTCTCCCTCTACCCATCCAAAATCAATTACTGTTTATGATATGTGCTTTTATACTATATTAAATTGCTCTTATTGTTAACATTTTAATTAAAGTATTCATGCTCTTCTTCAAAATGACATTAAATTACTAAATTTATTAGTTATTTGCTTAAAACACAATAAAGTGAGTAAATAGCATACTTTATTAATCACTTAATATTATTATTATTTTATCTTTTTATTTTCTAAAAAAAAAATAGTCTTGTTTTCCTGTGGAAATAATGCCAAATAAACCAAGTGTCAATAACACTAGGTTACAATATATATATATATATATATATATTAACCTAGGCCATATGTATGCCATATGTTGATATATATATATATATATATATATATATATATCAACATATGGCGTTCTACCAAAAACACCATCAAGCATATGTTTACATAAACATCAGAGCATGCATTCACTATCTCTAACTTTAATTCTACTTTCAGTTCATGATTTCAAGCTATTTGCTATCATCAGTGAAAGACAGGAATAAGAAACTAGATCTAAACACAAACTCTGAGTGTTTATGAAACAGTTTCTATTCAGCTTACAACTGTGAATCTTTTAGACACATAATGTCTTCAAACTTGTCATGGCAAGCCAGATAGCTATATGGGGCTGTTCACATAAATACAAGTGTTAGCAAGTTTTTAACTTGTTTTTTTTTTGTTTTGTTTTTCATAAATGTACCTTTGAGGTCTTTCTAGCAATGATATATATTATAGATATTTCTATATATATATATATTGCAGAGGCTTCTATTATGTGGTGATGCTGAACTGAGATCAGACCCATATAGCTATCTGGTTTGCTATGCTGAGTTTGAAGACAAGACATGTCTAAAAGATTCATGCTTGCAAGCTGAATAGAAACAGTTTCATAAATGCTCAGAGTTTGTGTTTAGATCTAGTTTCTTATTCCTGTCTTTCAATGATGATAGCAAATAGTTGGAAATCATGATCTGAAAGTGGAATTAAAGTTAGAGTTAGTGAATGCGTGCTCTGATGTTTATGTAAACATATGCTTGACAGTATTTTTGGTAGAACACCATCTGTTGACATACTTACAAGTGTTAGCAAGTTTTTAACTTGTTTTTTTTTGTTTTTCATATATATATATAATCATGAAAATATGCTGCATGTCAGTAATGCATTATAGAAAGATGTCTCTTAACAACATTGAATATGATTTATTGCTTTAAAATGAATGACCCTTGGTTGAATGCCATAATTTATGCCATTCCCTTTTTTCTATTTAGAAATGATTCAATTCCACATTCACATATTTTACAACTGAGAATATTTAAGCATATGATATTTTAAGAATATGGAAAAATAAAAAAAAATCTAGCAGTTATATAGAAAACAAATAATAGGTCACCTTTTCAGAATTGTATAAATAACATTTGAGTGTTAATTAGCCTAAGTTCTGAATTGACCCTGGGTAGAATTACTTTGTTCTGTTTGGAGTTGGACAAATAAAATTTTTTATTCTAAAACTTAAAAGTAGATTAACTCGAATAAGACAATCTTGTGAACATATTAATAATTCATACATTATATTTTGAGGGGACTTTAATGACCCTAATTCATGGAGGTTTACTTGATAAAAGAAGAAAATTGTTAGAACTTCAGCTCATCAGGTTGCTTGTGATTGGCATATTAATAATAAGCAAAACAGAGATATAAAGTTAAATAATAAATACAAATAAATAAATGAGCATGCAAAAATTAAAGAAAGTTAGAGCTGTGAGAAATAGATTTATTGAAATTATTTAACAGCAAATTACATGTAACATTTAAAAAACAAAGTTAAATAATACATTAGGAGAAATCTTGAGAAGTTAGTTAGGAAAGATTTAGTTTCGGGTGGCATGAAAATCATTACCTTGCAAATTTAGAGTCCATTTTCAATGTGTGACATTTAATGGATCTATGCAAGTTCTTCTTGGTGTCAGCCCACTACCATTCAGCATTCCAGAGTTCTTTTTTAAGGTATTCCTTCATTTCAGGGCAACATGATGCTATAGTAGTGGAAGATAATCCCACAAGGGGTCAAGAAGGTGATTGATTTTATCCGATCATCATTTTAAAGGATTTCAAAGACATGGTGATTATGTTACCAATTCAGTTCTCTCAATATTATGTAATCTTTTGGTATTTAAAATCAGCCCATTTTATATACTGCTCAGATATTTGAAGATGCTTTCAATGTATAGTTTCTAGCTCAAACAAACTTTAATCTAACATATATCTTAAGTTCTCTTTGTCAATGTGGAAATAGATTTGACAAAAATGATTATAACAAAAGTAGTATCAATAATCTTAATTCCCATTTTATTTTAAGTAAAAGCTTTAATTAAAAATTTATT
This sequence comes from Epiperipatus broadwayi, assembly GCA_028023455.1. Taxonomy (NCBI): domain Eukaryota; kingdom Metazoa; phylum Onychophora; class Udeonychophora; order Euonychophora; family Peripatidae; genus Epiperipatus; species Epiperipatus broadwayi. Next base: position 3,210,878 of record JAQFVV010006287.1, on the reverse strand, counting down.
CCCTAAATTAAAATATTATAATTCCACCACTTTAATTATTTTAGACAATTAATGGTTGCATCTTCCATCTTGGATTTGATAAAATATACAGTTTAATAGGAAAAAAAATCAATTTAAAAAGAAAAAGTTTTATAAATGACATGATATTATCTTTATAAAACATTTACTTTGGTAGTAAGTTATATATATATATATATATATATATATATATATATATATATATATATATATATATATATATATATATATATATATATATATATATATATATATAATGAAACATTTGTCACCAACAATCATCAATTAACCATGCCCTAACCGCTGGTACGCCAAATTTAATGGAAACTATGATGGCCCCAGTTGGTAGTGTGAAATGTAATTGAACACCTAATAACTTAGAAGCCCAAATATAATGAAAAATAACATGAATAGACAGAAAAGAAATTACTCCAAATGCTGAAGCCAAATGTAATTAAATGATTTGTTGCCAATTTTAGTCAAAAACAATATACAAACAAAGAAATGGTCAAATATTATACAGGCAAATGAAATAAATGTGCCATATATTACATTGCTCCGATTGGTTATGTCAAATAATAACATGTAGTATCCAAATAAAGAAAGATGAAAGTATCCTAATCATTGGACAACAAGTATAATATAACAATATTTACCAATGATGAGAAATGAAATCAAATACAGCAGAAAATAATAATCATAAAAGAAATAGAATGCAATAGCATGTCCCTAAATAACTACATATGAAGTAAACTTGGATACTACAAAGCATAAATAAGATCTATCAAATAATTATTCTAAGGGTTAATTTAACCATTTATTAGAATATATATTGGAATCAAAGGGAATTTTGTTGAATCCAATATATATGTTCACAAAAAGATTATATGTGATTTAACATTTTAATTAATGATGGCCTAAATAAGTAGGTAATCATAACACAATATTACTATTTAGGCGATGTAGAGTTAATGACATAAATATTGAATCCTACACTAAAAAAAAAGAAAATAAAAAAATATTAATAAATTTTAAATTAAAAAAATCGAAGTCATTATTTATAAAACAATTGATATAAGATTTATTTCAAGGTAATGATTGCATATTTTGAAATAGCATAAACATATATGTGAGTGGAAAAAACTAAACAAATGATTTGTTTTTCAAATGTTCAATATTTTTACATATATCAAGCAAAAGATTTACTGATAATGAACATAACATGAAATCTATATTTTGTTAGAAATTGCATAAACCAATTATAAAATTAAATCAATAAACAAACAAATAAATAAATGTTTGATAGCTTGTCAAATTAATAATTTAAATCATAGTTGTATTTTTTTTACATTGGGCCAGCAAACATGATGATTCAAAAGATTATATTAAGAGCTCATTCCCACAATGTTATAAGGATTTATCCACCTTACTTATTTTGAACTGCTCTTTTATTATGAGTATCTACCAATTGGGCTTCTTATCAATATAATGCTTAACTCCTAGCCTGTGAAGTTCAACATTTTTTCCATAACTCCAATAAACCTAGGATTTACTACATTTAGCACTATATATATATATATATATATATATATATATTTATATATATGTATTTATATATATATATATATATATATATATATGTAAAACATAATATAACAAGTCTACCTATAAATGCAAATGTGGGAATATTATATTTAACTTCAATATTTAAAACTATATATTGAGGCAAACCCTGAAAAACTATCTAATAATAAAACAATTAAAATAATTAAAGAGTTAAGTAAATTATTAAATAATAACAGAATTTATAAACATGATTCAAGCATATCTTCTATATTTCTATATACAATCCCTATGCAAACAATATATCCTTATTTGTTTCTCTGTATACATTCTACATATTATTTATTAATATTTGATATAGCTATACATAAATGTGGATTAACCTTTCACCTGATCGATTTGTTTAAAAATAAAGTGACTTGATGTCCCTCTAAATTGGTCACTTTTTGTACTACAATTAAGATTTTTAGCTAATTTTAAAGAAGAAAAAAAGTTATGTAAGATGCTGTCATCTTTTGAATTATTTTACAAGTTAAAAATCAATAAAAATTACCATATATATGAAACAAAAGCAAAGCACTGCCCTTTCTTGAATCTTATTGACTGTTTAAATTTTGACAACAAAAAAATGGCTGCCAAAAAAGTAAAGAGTTATGATCGTTTTTTGTTTTATTTTGAAAATGATAAATGAATGTTTTAGACCATTTTAACAGTATTTTTTGACAAATTATAAATAATTTTGATAAAATAGTGCTAAAAATAAAATTATTTTAGAAAAATAATTAAGATTTTAGCAAGAATTATTTATTTATTGCAAAGTGGAAGAAATCATGACATTAACAAATCTTTTTTGGTTGGCGATTAACATTCCTTTTAATTTCAGCCCCTATCAAATATTTTTCAAATCGTAAATCAAAATTTATTTTTAAAAAAACTTTCATTCACTTTCATAATGTGACAAATTATTAATATCCTTTTTACAAATGAAACTAAAGTGAATATAATATTAAAAGTTGAATATATTTTGAGAATTGACTTTGTTAATTGACACTTTAGTTTGTGAATTGGCCAGTTAAAAGTTTTGATTTTTACCGTACATGACCAATAATATAATCAGTGGCTAAAAGGTTAAATACAATTATCTAAGGATATTATATATATATATATATATATATATATAACTACAACCATTAAATGTCTGTATTTTTAAATTATATAATAATAATTCAAACAAATATATTTAACACAGTATTCAAAATTAAATAATATATTCTGGTAAAGAATATATTATTTAATTTTGAATACTGTGTTAAATATATTTGTTTGAATTAATATATATATATATATATATATATATATTAATTCAAACAAGATCGGAATATATAGATATATATATATATATATATATATATATATATATATATATATATATACTTGTTATTTTTTAAATTGACATTAAACCAGTAGCAAATATAAGCTAACATTCTAAGGTAAATAACAACATTTGAGTAAATATACATGATATATATTCCTAAGAAAAAATTCATAAGCCAGACTGAAGGCTTACCTATAGATTATTTTTGGCTTGAAAGTCTGTAACATGATTTTTTTTTTTTTAAATTTTGTAGATATTATGTTTTAATTGTAGTATCATATTTATTATTTTTTATTCAGATTATAAATATTTTGTACATAGTTGCTGTTATTAGAGAGAATAAATAAGCTAAAGTTGTTTTATAAAACTTGTGTTGGTATTGATCCATTCACTTCCACAAGAGTTGATCCACAAAATTTCCTACATTGAACATATAACATATTTTGCACATTACAATTTAAAATGATTTATTTATTTAAATAATGATAATTATTATTCTCAATATGATACTGAAATATCACATAATATAATATTACTTCTATTCATAATTTATTGCTTAAATCATTGTCATATAAATAAGTATTAACACATATTGTTCAGATTTTACTATACATTTAACATGCCACAAGATAAATAAAAGGATTGGATTATTATTATTATTATTATTATTATTATTATTATTATTATTATTATTATTATTATTATTATTATTATTATTATTATTATTATTATTATTATTATTATTATTATTATTATTATTATTATTATTATTATTATTATTATTATTATTATTATTATTATTATTATTATTATTATTATTATTATTATTATTATTACTACTACTACTACTACTACTACTACTACTACTACTACTACTACTACTACTACTACTATTATTATTATTATTATTATTATTATTATTATTATTATTATTATTATTATTATTATTATTATTATTATTATTATTATTATTATTATTATTATTATTATTATTATTATTATTATTATTATTGAAGTATAGTTAAGAATGATGCAAATTCCTTCATTATATTGGGCTACAAGATATTATAAATTAATTGATGATCTTATTTAAAGAACCTGAGATAATTATATTTTTAATAACATAAATTATAATTTATTTAATAATATTATATTAGATTATTTATAATATTTATAGTCTTAAAAATGCTATGGATTTACATTATTATTTGAAATAAAAAAGGGGGGGGTAGTGTTCTTATGCCATTGAGACAGTATATTTCAGGATATATGCTCAATGTAATCCTACTATTTTACCTTTCACCAAATGTCTCGTGATTATTATTACATTTTTCCTATTATTTATTGTAAATTGAACCATATTTTATATTTTTAATTTGAACTAGTCTAATGATAAAAATTATCATAAGATATTATTAAGAATCCTTTCTATTATATTAAGATTGAATGTTTTATAATTCCCTAGGAAACAAAAAAAAACAAATCTCTAAGAAACTAGGTAATTCATGGACATGATAGTACCAATATTCATATCCATACTTTGAGGATGTAATGTCTTACATTTAATAATAAAATAAAATTTCCTTCTGTTTTTTTTTCTCTTGGAAGAGAAAAATATTTAACTATAACCAGTCTTAAGTCAACAATAGAATGATAAAGTTAATTGAAATGTTATAAACTGGTCAAACTTCACTTTTATGTAAAAAATCAAACTTATGTTTGGTCATTCTATTATGTAGACTGTTTGTTGATGCATCTATGTAACAACTCACTCACCTATTACATTCTATTAATTATACCAAGTTCACAATTTTATAATTAACATAATTGTGGATATACCATTTAAAACCATGAATCGTATCTCCCTGAACCATCTTTGTAACAATAATATATTTGCATGTAAGACATCCCTTATCCTGACATAAAAAACATCACTTTCCTGAAACAAAATTAACACCAAAATCTATTGTTGCAAGTCTATCCCTCAAGTGTCTTATTTCTGTGATATATAACTTTAAGTGGATAGGAAAAAGTGTTCTCAGATAACATGCAAAATTTAATATATTAAAATGTTTCCATAATATTAGATTAATATTACGTAAATCATCATCAAAGGTAAGTATCATTGGTATATTTATGAACTGGCTCTTTCTTTTCTTATAGAGAAAATTTTCCCTGTCAATTCCTAAAGATTTTACCTCTTCCATATCTAGTTTCATAGGGATTTGTATTTTTTTTTGTGTGTGTGTACATATATAATAGTGTATTTTTACGGTTTTTTTTTTTTTTTTTGATACATTTTAATATATAATATATGTATGTTTTTGTTTTTTTTTTAATTTTTGTAAAATATTTTTTTGTATTTTTTATACAAAGTTTTGTAAAGATTTTTAGCCTACATGAATTAGTTTTGTTATCTGATATGTAAGTGATTGTAATATTTTATTGTTTAAATTCTGGAAATAGCCATGCTGTGCTTTCTGATGAAAACCAGTCTGCTGGTTGAAATGTTAAAGCAGCTTTATAGAGGAGATATTATGTTTATATATATATAGCAAGTTTACGTATATAAAACTTGTTTTATATATATATATATATAGCAAGTTTACGTATATAAAACTTGTTTTTGTTTTTCATATATATATATTTGAATTAAACCCAATGCAGAACGCTAGCTGAAATCTATATAAAAATATACCCCTTAAACTATATTATTTTAGTCACTCTTCCTGTTAAATAAATAAAAAAAAAAAAACAGTTCAAATTTCAGTAATCAATTTGAGCTATTTCTTTATTTAAATAAGAGGGGTGTCACTCTAATTAAAGAACTATGTTGTGTTTCATATATATATATATATATATATATATATATATATATATATATATATATATATATATATATATATATATACCGAATTTTAGCTGACAGAAATCCTTTTACTTTTAAAGTGGAAGTTGAAGATGAATCCCAGAAAAAAATATTTTGTCCTGATTATCAATGGAGTAAGTCTTTATTTGGATAATATATGCATACAGTTATATTCATGTTATGTATTTACAAAAGTGTTACAAAAAACATAAATTATCTCTACAAACAGACAAAAATATTGTTTTAGGTTTTGGCAGAAGTGTATTTCATTTTTTGATAATCAGACTTAAGAGAAATAATCTCAAAGCGTTTGAGAGGTTTAATCTTATACAGTAGTGCTAGTGGAAATAAATAATTATTATAAATAAAAACAATAAATATGTAAAAGTCTCTAGTTGAATTCATCAAAATTCAGTGTAGGTATAAGGATAAAGTAGCCTAAAATATATAAGCAGGAAATATTAGCAGAGCAGCAAAATTTATAATGATTTTGTAAAAGATGAAAGTGCAGATGAAAGCAAGTCAACGCAAAGAAAGACATACCACAATTTCCCTACATTCACTAAATCATTATTTTACATTTATTTATTTATGGTAATAATAATAGTAATGATGCTGACGATAATAATAATGGTAATAATTTCCCAAAGACCTAATGGTTATTTTAACATTAATATGTCAAAAATATGAATTTATAAATATATATTGGCTATCATTCACAACAGTCCACTAAGAAAAAAAAAAGAGTATTAAACTTGCACTCCAAAAATAGAATGATGTAAAAGACAAAATTTAAAATGCACTATAATTATATTTTTAAAAACTTAAAATTTTGAACATTTTTTTTTCTTTAATGTTTGGCTAAGAGATGGAAAAATAGAAATGCGAGTGAAGCCCTCATTTTCTTCAGCACGTGTATATTCCTGAGAAACTGGGTGCAGAATTGAAATGCCAGCTATCAATATAAACTACAAATCAATTTGAAATTGAAATTTCAGCTCAAATTATTAACCGGAAATATTTACTCACCATAATAATTGATAATATAATTCATAAAACAATGTGAATTGTAAAAAAAAAAACCTAAGGTAAGTGTGTAAAAACATTTTGATTATTTTATTTATTGTAAGTGCCATCTCAAAAAATTACTTCATTTTAGTTTATTTAAAATGGGTCAAACATTTTGTAAAACAAGAAACAATAAACGTAAACTATTAAATAGCATTAATGCCCACTTAATACATTGTAGAATCCATGAATCCTAATATTATTTCTAAAATAATATAAATACACATATTGCTAGAAGTGGGCAGACATATTTCTATTATCAAAAACAAAAAAATAGCATCCAATTATACAATATTAACTAGTAAATAAATTAGTTATTTTATGAAACCTAGTATGTGCATTATAATTGTCTTCACATTTGAACATTAACATTTATTTCCATTGTATACCTTTTAAAAGGGCAGATATCCCGGAACAGTATTTTATTTTGCTAAAAATTGTTTAAAAAATAGGAATATTTGAGAAATGGTTATTTTAATACCATCATTTGATATCTGTGCTCAATTTTATAAATAAAAATATCCACAATAGGTAATATGCCATATATAAATACAGCCTGAGTGACGAATGACTTTAAAATATAAAAATAATATACATGTCTTCGTACTAAATAAAATCTTTTCTTGAGTTATAATCATGATACATTTATTGTCTGATTCAAATTATTTAAATATTTATGAACATAGTTAGTATTTTTGAACTAGTAGAAAATCTGCCTTGGACAAAGTGTCAATTGTGCATGCAACAGGTATTCAGTAACATTTCTTTTTTTATTTATTGTTATTACTTAATAATTATTATTATATTTCTTATATTTATATACTATTTGAATGCACATATAATATATATACTAAACTCTAAATATAATTAGAGGGGATTAGAAAATCGACTTTTATATCCATTCAGTTATGCACTTATTGGAAAACATTTATCTGTTTCACACATATTTAGTCATATGTACCTGTTATATAAGATGGAGTGTATAGCTGAAGGGAAGAGACACATCTGTGTTAAAATGCCTTCTAATTATATTAATATAAACAATTATTTTTATTACTAGTTCTCTTTTACATTTATTTGTTTATATAGTTATATATCATAATTTGAGGATTTTAAATCATAAGTGTCAACAACTAATGTGAAATAATATGTTATGCATCATTACTATCAATTCTTCTAATTCACCAATTAAAAGCCAATATTAAGAACTATATGTCTAATGTGATGGTTATCATGAAATTGTGTATGATATGAACAACTACCATTGTGCATATTAGTCAGATATTCTGAAATACATGATATCCAATAATTATAAATAAATATGTACTTTGTTTCAACTGGAATTTGGTGTAATTTGAGTATTTGGGTTAATATCATGCATAAGCAAAAATATAATATCCTGATTACTTTTAATATAAGATAAAGTGTATTGAAGTATGTTGCCACAACAATGAATGTGTTTTTTTTATTGATGAACTTTACTCATCCAATAAAGAATAGGTACATTATAATTTGCAACGTAGGTGACAAGATAAGACCAATCCAATTGGTATTAGGCACATTTGAAAGACAAATTCACAAAAAAAAGCATATTATTATATAATGATTTTACAAGTTTGTTGTGGATGGTTGAGATACAGGAATTTTTAATATCTTCCATGTATCATCATAAATTTTAGTGAAGAAACTTTGCAGTCCCTTGCTTTTAATGTTTTAATAATACCCAACAAATCACTAACTATATCCACTGAATTTTGATCAAAGGTGACATTGCATCTAAGGATTTACAGTGAATAGTTCAGCATGATGAACAGTCTTATTGCTGAAAAAACATCAGCCTGAATACAATCTTGAATATTGAAAATTCTGACCTTATATAATATTGTCCAGCAGTTGATTAATGATCTATACTCTTGTAGAATTTTGCACCCATGTAGAAAGTGTTGCATTGTTTCACTTTCACCATTGCACATTTGACATTCAGTATGTAATTTTTCAAAGCCTCTTTTATTAACCAAAAATCATTAGTGTGTAGGTAAGGTAAGTTTATTTTTAAAATTAAGTCTAAATATTTAGCCTCAAGCTTTCATATTTGAAGTGTTTGATGATGTATTCATAGTTGGGTTTATCATGAGAGAATGACAGAACAGTTGATGAGTATCCCAATATTTGAGCTTATTCTCAATCATGCCAACATGAATTCCAGCACTGATAACCAAGTTTACAAACATATTGTTCCAGGGTAGGGACTCACCATGAGAAAGTGAGAACTCAGTGGTAGCAATTAGGGATTCATAAATGTCCTTTGAGATTATTCTTCTAATTGTGACAAGCATATTACATACTTTCTGAGCTAGAAAAGAAGAGATGGTATGTACTCCTAGTTCATTAATTTTTGTGCTAACTATGCCATCCTAAGGCTGATTGTGATAGTTTTCTTTCTCCACAGGGATCCAGAACATAGGAAATTAATTTATGCTATGAAGGTCTTGGTAGGAATGATGATTGGAAGGAAATAATTTAATTTGGAAAATATTAATGAGGTGAGTAGTGTGACCTTGTCATAGAGAGACAGGTAAATAGAAAAGAGTATTTTAATATTATATGTTATGCCCTTGAAAAGCATGTTTTGTAATTGTATTTTCATGACCTGAGGAAAAAACATGAATGGGAACCCAAAAGAATTCTCTGGTCTAGCTAGAAAGGGTGATGTATTTTTTTCCAGATGACAATTTCTAGGCCACAGCCTTGTCACAATTGAAAACCAGCTGTTATTGTTCTGGATAACAGTGCAGTATGTCTTCCAGCATTGGTAGGCAATCTGTAGATGGGAGGAAGATGACACATCATTAACATATGGTAGACATTTCAACTTCCCCCCAATTATGAGAATGTACACGTCAGGGAGATCTCTTTCAATTTTAAAATCAGTCGGTTGATAAATGCAGTAAATAATAACGTGCTTAGTGGACATCCCTGAGGTATAGTGATGTTGAGATGAAATCCTGGAACAATTCTGCCATCCATTGTAACAAGTATCTCTCTGTTGAAAAGGAGGTTGTCCACAATGGATAGGACTGTTTCAGGAATAGAATGGGTTTCTAGTACATCAGTGAGTAGATTGACCCTTTCTAAGAAAAACAGCCTGAATGTCCAGTTGGCCCTTTCTAAGAAAAACAGCCTGAATGTCCAGCTGGGCAGTGATGGGCCTGGAATTTCTCTGATGCATCACATGTTCAAACAATATTTTGACAATAGAGGCTGTATCAATGTTAGACTGATGCCTGCATGCAAATGGTGAGGGTAATAAACTGGGAAGAATTAGATCTTGGATCGAATCTTTGATTATAGACTCTGTTATTTTTATAAGAAGAGGCATCATTGAAATAAACCTAAGACTAATGAGTTCTGATGGTGAATGATCATTCTTCAGAAATGTGACTAATGAGATTAATATAGTCCCTCAATTACCTTGCATACTTGTGCCAGTTCATTCAGCATGTTAAGAATGATAGGGATGGTGTAGTGGCTGAGGTGCAGTAGAACTATAGTATTTCAAGTGGTCCAGGGTGGGTTCTGTCAGGAATTGATTTAAATTTATTTAGAATGGTGTTTGGTCATAATTCTATGATGAGGACCATTGTCACTGATAGGAGTGCTTCTATTGTACTATATCTCTGGTTTTTGAAGCTTTGTCATGAAATGATTTCTTATGATGAACAATATGTCTTATCTAATATGAAAATTTTCATTAATATGTATGAATGTGGGAATGGCATGCTTCCTTTTGATACCACAGCCTCCCTAGATAGTTTTTGGTTCAACAATGTTGCCTGTTCAAGAATATCTGTACTTGCTTAATTGCTATGTATTCTGCTAAGGCATTCTGTGCATCACAATATTGTTGCTTGAGTATGATTTGATTAATGACCCAGAGTTCATCAGAGCTCAAGTCCAAATGGTATGCAATTTGATACATTTCAGAAAGTAATTTTAGGGTCCACAAGATTTCCAGAAAAATCTGTTTTAGAGTGACTGGAAAACTTCAACCAAAGAAGTAGAGACTGGGTCCAGACTCAGAATATTTATTTTAAGTATATAGATGTAAACCTCCATGAAATAAGCTATAGGGGTGGTCTGCCTATTAAGAAATCAAATTGTTTTTCTTAGTCCCACATTTATGGGTAGACATGAAATAGCATCTATATAAATGTGTAAGGCTTTATGGTCTGTGAAAGCAACAGTTTTTAGTTTAGTATCAATGAAAAAATGCAGTTCTGGGAAATAGTATATAAGTTCAATAAAGGTCTTCCATTTCTTGGTATAGAATGAGAAGGCATCTTTGAGAAATAGATCCTGCCTGCACATAAGACATTTGGAAAATGATATATGTATTTCTTATTGAACTTGTGATATCCATTGTTAAAGTCACTAAGACCAAGCAAAGGCATTGAATTATTTCCAGTTAGTACATTAATGTTCAAAATGATGGACTATGAGTGATCATCTGTTCGTAAATAAAGGTATGCAATGTAGCATATGTAGTTTCCAAAATGAACATCAACTACTATGGAACTGTTGTCTACATGAATAATTGCAAATCCAGAAGAACCAGAGTGCTTATTTATGACTATTGCAACCTGTTTGGCTGAAATTATGGGGGCAAAATACCTGAAGCAGGCAATAGAAATAAATGCAACATCAATTTTGTAGATAGAGTTTATGTTAATTGTGTTTCAGACATGAATAAAATATTTAGAAGCATTCTGACATAGCCAGTTTTTAATGTCAAATATTCTGCCTGGGAGTTTAGTCTCCTAATGTTAATTCCAATTATTGAAATGTGCATGTAATGATAATGTGGAATGGTTGCAGCAAATATTTATTTTGGTGTTTGATTGCATTGAGAGGGCAATATGAGCATTTAGATATGTGCACAAAATGTTTGTATAGAATAACAAGAGAGGCTAATTGATAGAGAAGGAGAATCATTGGTTAAATTTGATATTAAAAAGAAATTTCTACGATGAAGATCTGGTGGTTCTTTTTGGGGATTCTTAATATTTTTGTTTTTTTTTCTTGACTATAACAAATGGGTCATCTACACTGTTGTCTGAGATTCCACACTCTGTAATATGATTATTTAATTGTGTAAATTTTAAATCAACCTCTTGAACAAAAGAAGACCCTCCAGGGCTGTGCAATGAGAATTCAGCTTCTTTTTCCTTGAGTTTTTTTAACTTTCCAGCACTTTTGGATAATTTGCTATCATTTCATGGTTTCTTACAGTTGTTAACTTGGTAAACTCTTCCCTCAGATCTTTCTTCACTTTCTAATTGAATTGGATGAATGCATTTACTTGCATGCAAAGTGGCAGAGTCCATAGCCCGAGCTATGAGACACCATTCCAGTTTGAGTCCATGTCTGATACACTTTCTTTCAATGAAGATTTCTCACAGGAAGGAGAATTGTCATTACTCTTAGGTTCAGGCAGAAAATTCACATGATTTTGATGATCCTTTATTAATATTAAGTGAGTGAATTGTCTGATAAATTTTCAATGAAAATAACTGGAACCTGATTATCAGAATTGACTGAAGGAACCAGCTTGTACCTATGACCACACATTTTTTTTCTTACAAATTAACACCACTTTTGAAGGCACTCTCTCATCATATGTTCACAGTTCTCACAAGTAAACATTGTGAATTGTCTCTCTTAACGTAAATGACTAGGGGGGACTTATTGAATTTTTTAACTGGGAATCTGAAAAAACTACAGTTTAGATCTGTTATGGAAAGGATGATTGAACAGTAATTGTGATAGAATTTAAGAGATTTTATTAATAACAGTGGAACTGTGTTGTTAAATTGTTCTGTTGTAATTTGATGTTGCTTGAAAATCTCTTGCTTATAGAAATAATTTTATGAATGCAGTACATCTAGTTTTAAATAGGTTGTTATTTCTATAAATGGAGGAAATTTCTATTTGTAGAACTGCAGATTGATCATTATTTTTTCTTCTGAGTCTTATTATTATATCATCAATTTTGAAACAATAGCACACAATCTTGTTTAAGTAAATATTATTTCCTAATATCATATTTCTGATTAGAAACTATTAATTTCATTTGATATTAATGGTTTAAAATTGTGCATATTAAAAGCATATAATAATGTAATAAGAATTAAATAATTTGCTATATGGAAAGCAAGATTATAAATATACATTTTGATAATTGTTTTAAAAATGAAATCAATAATCGAAAAAATTCACATATAAAAAGAGAATATACTTTTTGTGTCATGAAAATTATATGATATAATTTATAAGATAAAAATAATAATTTAAGTTGTAATAA